>JBCAUA010000013.1:3352163-3365999 GCA_038406235.1 Peronia verruculata | reverse complement strand
CACACACACACACACACACACACACACACACACACACACACACACACACACACACAGAGAGAGAGAGAGAGAGAGAAGAGAGCGAGAGAAGAGAGAGAGAGAGAGAAGAGAGAGAGAGAGAGAGAGAGGCAAAAATTACCATAAGTTAATAATTTATCCTCATTTTAAGACGGGGAGTTACTTTACACTCATCCTTTGTTATAGAACAATCATGGCCACCGGGTTGAATTATCAACAAATAAAAATCAGCTCGATAGTCACTAGTAAAAATTAACCCTAGACGCCAATTATACCTGCCTCAGTTGCCTTGGTTTCTGTGATGGTATAAATATTCGTGTTCACAGGAATGCCACTTGATACTTTGGAGTAATACAATATTAATGTTATATTATCATACTGTATGCTTTTTTTTTGGGGGGGGGGTAGGGGGGATCCTTTGTGCAAATTACTATGAGTGAGTTTTCAACCGAGCGGGCCCTTTGACATGTTTAGATCAAAATGGTTACTGAAACAGATATTTATGACCGACAGACAAACAGACAGGCATGAAGACAGAAAGATAGACAAACGTGAAGAAGGACAAACAGACAGACAAGCATGCAAGAAAGCATGTAGACAGAAGGGCAGACAGACAAACAAACAGAAACAAACAGACAGACAAGCATGCACACAGAAAGATAGACAAACATGAAGACGAACAGACAGACGGGCAGACAGACAACGAGACACACAGGTATACATACACGCAGAGGGAGAATGAGGAATAGTGAGAGAGAGGGAGGAACAACAGTGGACATAAGTATTAGAATGAGAATTTAGAGGGGAAAAAGAAATGGGGGGGGTGGGGTAGAGAAGGAAAGGGAGAGAGGGAGGAGATCCGAGGAGGAAGAGATGGGAGGAAAATGAGTTAAGGACAGGCAGGAACCTGTAGATAAAATGTGACTGAAGTCACAGAGATCACATTTTCACATATTTTGAACCAAGATCAAAAGCCCGCCCCCACCCCCAAAGAAATAAAGAAAGAAAGAAATCATTAACGATCAATCAAAATTTAAGTCGCAAAATATCCAAATAATTATCATAAAATGTAAAACTGGAGTAAAATTAGTAACTAGGACAGCAAATGACTTAAAACAAACAAAGAAACAACTTCCTTTTCGAGATAAATTTTCTCACAATGGACTTCCAAGATCATCAGTTATGAAACAGAGGGAAACGCCCACACAGTTACAAATTATTAGATAACTGGACCCATGGTTATAAATGTTATAAAACAGCAGCCTAATAAAACGAACGTACATCATACATGTTCTCTTAGTTACACCTGACTTCAATTTGTTGGGCGGGCGGGAGGGGGGGGGGGAAGAGGGGACACCAGTTAAGCTTAATTTGGCTGTATTTCCTTAATTTTGCATCTGGAGAATTGATTTCTTAAGAAATATCGTTGCTATTACTGTTGTTATCATCCTTTACATATTATCATTTCATTCCTTAGAGGGCCTTATTGTGCATAAAATTATTCATATTAAAAATTTAGCGTCCATAAACCGGCCACAGAACATCCAAAGTCCATTTTCATTAACATGTTTTAAAATTTCATGCCATAATATCTCTCCGGTCCAGCGTTTTAATAATAATTTCAATAACAATGTGTTCAATAATGTACAAGAATTTAACAACAATTTGTAAGACTATCATAATTCAAGGAATTGTTCGATTCACTGATATGCTTACTCTGTCGCTTTGAGCGCACGCAAAGAACCGGTTAATAGCCTGGGCCTAGAAAACAGATAGATCTACACGATACGCTTGGCATATGGGATAACAAAAACTTAGGATACCAGTTTAAAGAACGTGTATCCATGAAAATCAGAAAATGATGTGTCAATCGGATTATTCAAATCCGCCTGAACAAACTGTCTGTTTCACTTTCAGTTTCATTCTCGAAGTGGATTTCGCTTTCACAGTCCTTCTATTAAACTAGAAAGTCGGCGACTGCAGTTGACCACCAGGAGTGAGTATCTCCATTTAATCGATTAATTTCACAAATAACAAGGCTAAAAACGTTTAGACCTAACGAGGTCTACGGTTCCTTTTGTTCAACGCCAGCATAATTACATATATTAAGTAGTGGTAATTGCGACCAAATTTCGTTTGTCACTAGAGTCTGTGAGGCACATCTGACAGATTCTGACTCAAAGGAGACAACAGAATGAACATGTTTGTACAGTGTACTCAAATCTACATGTATTTGGATCCCAGCAGTTAAAGGATTACGAAAAAAAAAAAAAAAAGAAAAAAAAAATCTAGAGAATAGCAGCAAATTTCATTAAATAAATAAATTTAAAAAAAAAATCGTTCTATCTTTTACTATTAATTACCAATTAAGGCCTACTAATATTGATTGACTGACTGTTGTTGTTGTTAATATGAGGAAAAATTTGCAAAAACTACCCATAACTTTGGCTGTTGGCTAAAATATTTAGAACTTCCGTTGGCCGATAGCCTGTTAAGGAAATTGTCTCTCAAACTGTCGCTGCTACATCAGAGAAGAATAACAACAATGATACAGTAACAATAAAAACCAACAATCACGAGCGCTTAAGGAACAAGAATCACATTCCGTGAGCAAACGTTTTTCTACAAATAGTTAAAAAGTATAATATCAACCGAGATTAATTTGGAAATTTGGTTTTCTAACACTCACATAGACGGGATTTATATTTATTAAATATGTAAATTAGCTTACATGAAGTAAGTGGAGAGAGTTAAAAATTTCGCACTTGGAGAATGATGACCAGATTGACGTGCACGAATACCACAAAAACATTGATAGTACATGTGTATAATATTATTGTCCTCTCAGTGCAGGCGTTACTTTGCTAATCTCCGGTTATACAAAAACAAACTCACTGGACCTCAAAATCTGCTAAATCTACATTTGTGTTGTTCATACATCGATGTACCATTCCCGGGTATTCCAAAACAGCTATGGTGATTTTTGTTACCAAATAGCCCACCCCATCCGTTTTAGGTGTACCGCCTTGGCCCCCAAATTTACCCCGCTTTCTCAGGACAAACCAAACCGCCAGTGGTCATCACCCGTATTGTTAGCTCACATTATATAACGTCCTGAGTTCTGTGGCCGAGGCCACAGTTTCTTGCCTGACCTGATTTGCTTGCCGTAGTAGGCTTTATAAGTTGGCAGAAAACATGCCAAGTCATTGCATGCACAACCTAGATAAAAGCAACCGGCCTAAATGTGTTGGCTCTGTTAATATATAGTCATGTAGCCTATTTTGTTTAGCTTTGTTCGCCATAGCTGTCAGCCTGTAACTTTTAGAATGAAACTGTCTCGATTTATCTTATCATTTTTTGACCAAAAACATCAAACTAGCACAGAGCATAGATACTGCATAAATTAAACTGAACTCATACTGAATTATGGAAATGCCTGAATGACAATCAGATCTGAGTGATTCTCCATCATATTGCTATTTTTAAGATATAGAGCTAGTTCCAGTTTCACCGGAGAAAAAGTGAGGGGAAAAAATTGAGAGAAAAAAGAAAACACAGAATGTCCACAGTTTCAACTGTCTACAGAACTTTGAATCTCTGTGGTAAATGACTATGGTTCAAAAGGGCTGACATTATCAAGGATAAGAATTCGCTGATGTATAATTAACGAACGCTGAGGTCTCACATTGTTGTTCCCACTTAAAAGTCACACATTTGAAATTAATATTAATTTAAAGTGATAATACTTAAACTTATTCATTCAATTTAGGTAAATGATTTAATCATTTAGAGGCCCAGACTTATAAAATTGCAGTTCACGGTAACGCGTATTTTTGAAAAAATAATAATTATTATGTTCACTTGAGCATGCCGGAGCAAGAACCTTCACTTGTGGCGCCACTACTAGAAACTTATGCCGTTGCGTGGCATTCAAAAAGTGGATATCCCCAGCTAGGCCTAGTTCCATTCACCGCTTAAGTGCTTTCGGCCCCGATCCACCTTTCCTTTCTCTCGGTTGGGCTTGGGCTCGTCCTCAATGGAATGCGAGTAACTCCGTCCAATGTTGTTTTCGTTGACTGCCGCTACCCTGTGCAAAAGTTGCCTAGATTGCTCTCCCCTTCGCTTCAGCCACCTAGTGATTCAAGGAAAGGCGTCGGGTGCTAGTTCGGTGGAATGTCTGCAAAATCATGTTGCATGCCTTGAAACATTCGTTTAAGTAGGTTCTGGATAGTTGCATTGGTAAGTGTGAATTGCATCTTATGTGTGATTGTGTAATGGTCTGAGGGTTTAGAGGCGGCGTGCTCCATGCTGCGCCGACCCCGCTGTCCCCACACTCCCTCCCCACTACTACTACACCACAAGGCCAGGCCGTAGTGAAACAGGGGAGATCACTTGATATTCCCACGTATCATCGATAAATTTAGAAATCTCATCTTCCCTCAATGTGTTTTGCACAAATGTTGCATGTGTAGTGGCATTTTGTGTTTGAATGAGAATGTAGGTTTATAATCGGATGTTGGAGCATGCTTTCCGATTGCAAAACGCAGGGTAGTATTTAGTGTACACCATTACTGCCCTCTCTCCGGCAGAACGACATGTCGTTGCTAAAAACGTGATTGACACCCTGGCAGTCCTTCTTAGCCAATCAGAATCCGTCGACCTAGTTATCTCATGGCTATTTTTAGTTGGTGAGTAAAGATAGGAATGCGAGTAAGCGGCGGCTCTATTCATGCTTCAGAATGAATGACCTGGTTTTTCGTGGTAGCGTTGCTGGCCTGACCAGGCGTTTTGCTCTTGTAACCTTGTAGATCCCGAAACGCGTAGTGAAGTGCAAGCGTCTTGCACAAGGACACCTTGGCCAAAGCGGCGTCACAAACGGCGTTGTAAAGCCAAGTGCGGACTTCCTTCACCTTGCAGCAAGGGTTCAGTAACGCCTCACAATCGAGGGGTTGTGATTGCGCAGTTATTAGACAAGTCTTGATAACCGACCAGTAATTTGACGCAAGATTTGGTCTCACAGAATCGTGGCATAAGTCAATGGAAATGATTGCACGGAATTAGTAGTGACATTTGATTTGAACGTGCATTGTTTGTAGGGTGCATTATGTGCCATGCCACCGTCTCCTCTCTCCTGCTCGTCCACACCCCAAAACCCTTCTTTACATTGCTTGCAGCTGTGGCGCTAGGATAACAGTAAACTAAACCTCCTGTGACTCATTCTCCGCCATATCCATGAAGTCATCATTATAGATGTCTGCTGGAACATTGCCTAGCAGTGAAACAAACACAAAGACAGACGCTAGTTGCTACATGATACTGATAGTCCATGACAGGGCAGTAGACGGACGTTAGCGCATTTTCATCCAGTGTGATCTTTCAAAAAAATTCAGCAGTGGTTGCAAGCAGTACCATTCAATCTGACACCCACTGCAAACATTTCTAAGGTTATCAGATCTTTTTAATCTTAGACGACTTTGCCAATGACTGCTCATTGAGAGCTCTTGATATAGAAATACATGTGTACATTACCCTCTGTTGGACCTCATTAAATGATTATCACTGATGTCCATAGGATAACAGCAGCTCCATTTTTTGAAAAGGTCTTATCAAATAATGGCACAAAGTAGCCTATAATGGCCTGAGTCACAACACTTCTCTTAATTCCAGTTTTATTATAATAAATTTAACATTATTAGAAAGGGGTAATGACAGGACAAAGTATATTGGAATTTACTTTCATGAAGATGAGTTTACTATGATTGAAACAACAGCTCAGCTGTCCAAAAATATGAAGTGCATTTTTTGTTAAGAATTTACATTATATGCAAATCTCTTGCCAATTGATCATGATGTTATGTTCTAGCTCAGTTGATGTTGTGGTCATTTACATTACTGCTCTTAATGTTTTACATAATTAGAACAATTAATCCATGTTTCATGAACTGTGCAATAGCTGACACATCAGATTTGCCCCCCCCCCCCCCCCAAAAAAAAAATCCAGGAAATCATTTTTTCTAGCCCACTATTACACCACTATCATATATCCATTTTTTTTTTCATAGAGTACATCTCATTCCACATCTGGCCTGTTCCCATTAACAGTGTGAGATTGACAAGAGTTTCAATGTGAGAAAAAGAGGGAATCAGAACAAATGTTTTTCACCATAAAAGTGTTTGGTAGAACCTGGTCTTGGGTCCACTTGACAGTTGTCCCATCAGGCAGATTTTTAGACAGAATTCTGTATTTGGTAGGCATTGGAACTAGAGCCCTGAGTAACTATAAAGTTATGTTAGGGTTTCCAGGATATATGTGCTAGGGAATAGTCCAGTCTGGGATCCCAGTAGCATCTTTTCTTTACCATGTAGCCTTGTTGGGAATGCTGGGTTGCTAAATAATTATGTCTGTTTACTATAGTTTAACTAAAAATATCCCTTGGAATCTGTTCCATGTTATTGGTCATATATGCTAAAGTATGCTTTTGAATGAAATATTTCTATTATTATTTAAGACAAGTGCTCCACAACAACCATAAAATAACAGGGGGGTAGAACCATTTAATTTTTTTCAATACATTAGAAATGAATTTATATAGAGCCAGAGAAGTATCAACTTATTAATTTAAAAATATTCTTAAAGTATTCGTACACCGCTTCTGAGGTCCCATCGTCAATTTCATACATTCTTACATTAAGTATTTTACTTCCGATAACTGGAACCATTAATAACATAAAATTAGAGTTAAATGGCTCTGATAAAATATATGCTTAACAGTTAATAGTTCTGTGTGATGCAGAAGGTTTATTGTAGTCAGCAAAGTAATTTGATAATTTGAGCAGGGCATTTTGGATTTGTGGTTTAGAGTATATATACTTCATGAAATTTGTTGTCATGGTTTAGATCAGAGAACATTTTAAAAATGCTATTTTGTTCTGATATTATGATTTTTGTGTGTATCCTGAGGTTTTATTTTGTGGTTCTGGACTTTGATTTTACTACTTGACAATAAAAACAAGTTACATTTGATACTTGACTATGAATTTATGAATTGTAGAAACAATGGTAAATAGTGAGGTTTGTGTATGTGTGTGTGTGGGGGGGGGGGGGGGGTTTCAATCCTTTTTTTTTTGTGGAAATGATGACAGTAGTGGTGTATTGTTGTATCATTCTTAGCATATGTGCATGAGTGACAGATTTTAAGAAATGTCAAAACAGCATGTTATCAGTTTAAGCCAGTAAGAGTAAATTCGAAAAGCATTGGCACTCTACATCCTCAATTTCAAAAACAAAGAGACAGAAATTGTGGTTAGAACATTCATATCTGCACAGCCATACACAAGATGCAATTTATTACCAGATGTCAGGATTGTTCCTGAATAAAATAATAAACTTGTATGTGCCAATAGATGGAAAGCAAGTTCCACTGCAATGAAATTTGGAGTGATATGTTATGTTTTACCTTAAAGCTGTTCTTACATAGTTTGACTCGATTGACTTTAGGTAGTCAGTATTCAGACTTTAAGGTATTAATCAACATAATAAATAAAAATAACAAAAAAACCCCAGCAGTTTTCAAATATTTAAAACTTTTGTAAACAGTTCAAATTATAACCTGGCTTTACCTGTCTAGCGTGAAACCATGAGAGCTGACATTCAAATTACATTTTCCTTAGCGAACACACATCTCTCTCTGTTTATGCCTTTTGGCTCTACTGGTCAATCTGGATTGAATCATTTGTTGTGGTTTTTGTATTGAATTTCATTTGAATGGTCTGTTTCACAGATGCTTGGTGTGGTGGACACCACCCCTCATCCTCATCATGACCACCACCGTCACCACTCATTCCACTTCAGTCCAGTTCTCCAAGAATGGGGCAGTGACCACCCTGACCTCCGAGGTGCCAGGTGACACTGTCTCCAAGGCACAGCAGGCTCCGTTATCACTGCCCTCATCACTTATCTCCGTATCGGGTCTGCTTAACTCAAGAAATTTGGTACAGGTGATCTTAACCTTTCTGGGTTTGGTTTGTATGTCAATATTATTTAATAATTAATTTAATCGCTTCACTGCCACAGCAATTTTGCAGTCCTATGTTAAGCATCAGTAATATGGTCAGTCCTCCTCTTTCCATCGACAGCCAATCCACACTCACTCGTAGTTCAACCCACCCCACTGGCCAACCAGCATCAGTCCTCTACTTTCCGTCAGGCATTCATAATCACCTATTGTTATTCATTGTTATTCAGTATTACATGAACAAGGAGATTAAACACCTGATTTGGGCTCTCATTGCTAGGGCACCAATCAATCATTTACTTACAGCATGTTTGAAAAAGTTTTGTGTATAGATGTGAAACACTATTCAGATGTTGTAACAATGGATCAAAGGTGAAAAGAGAGTGGTGGATTGTGGATGTACCATGCAAACTCCTGCGCATGAGAAACTGATTTTTGAAATACCTCATTCTGTTGTCAGCAGTGAAGTGGTTGATATAATTAATATAAAACTAATAAATTGTATTTGTGAAACTTATATATTGTATATTAAACTTATAAATGGTAAACGACCAGGCTGGTGAGAAGCCCACTCAGTAACACCATGTCAGTGTCATAACAAGGTACCCATATCATATCACTTTAAGCCTGTATCTTGATTTCTTAGTAAAATATGTTAATTTCATCATAAAAATCCTGCCATTCCAACAATTTCTATGAGCATATTTTGAATTAATTAGCCCCGTACACAATACAAAGTTAATACTTTTTTGCTGTTCTCATTCAAATTGTGCTGCATAACACAAGGAATAGCCTAGAAGGTGACTCCCATTCACATGATCTTGACAAGCAGTGTAGAAAAACATGAATAGAAACTGTTTACATCATACCCCAGTGAAGAACCTTTTTACACACTCAATGAAGGATCATTTCTATACATGAAATGGGCTATATCTTTTATTCACTCAAGGATATATGTCTGCCATGCAAGCACAGTTAAGAATCTTATCTTATTTACAAGTGCTATAGGCTACTTCTAATGGAGTCATCTTTCTACACAGTCACTGAAGTTTCCTCTTACATAATATTTCTCAGCCAGTCATAATGAACAGTATGGTGATTTTCCACCAAACTGAGAATAATATTAGGCTGAACCTCAGTTCATACACTTTCATAGTTTCTTGTTCAGAGACAAATATTCTTTCAATTTCTGCAATTTAATATAAAGACATTGATATAGGCCTCCCTTATCACATTCAACCCCCAAATTTCTCTGTTGGACTTAGTAATCATTCAGATGGTCTTGAGAATGTGGTAAAGTATATGTTTTTGTAATAAAAACTCAATGAATTTTTTTTCTTTCTTTTGACATTCTCATATTGGGTCCTTGAAATTATACGTTTAAACTCTCAGTGAAATATCTTTCTTCATGCTCTTTGCAGTTTAAAAAAAAAAAATACATTCATTAAACCTGGTGCTGTAGCAGCATCGAGTATGATGTAGATTATTCTGAATTTGCACGTTTACTTTTCCTGGAAGTAATGAATTTTCATTTTGAATGGAATCCAGCTAAATCTCTGATATTGTGCCTGTTTGTTTTTTTATGTGACTCAAATTAACTCATAAAGGTGAAAATAAGTAGCTTATATTGACAACTACTGTTACTCTTACAGCATAAGTGAATATTGCATGCCACTATATGCACTCAGTATCTGAGCTTGTTTTCATAGCAGAATAACAATCACTCATATTATGATCTTCTTTGGGGGGTGATGTATTTGCATTATAGTCATAGTGTGAAGTTCTATTTATACACATTCTATTCATACACAATGAATACTGCACATATTACACTATTATGAGGTACTTGTAGACTGGCTGAAACCATGGTCAGAATTAATATAATGTAGAATTTTGGTTTTGGTAATATTTACAAAGAAGGATTTGGTAGTTGTATACGTAGCTGTGTTCATAGGAAATACACTTTCAGAAGTGAAATTAGATGCTGTTGAGTTTAGAAGAAAAAAAAAAAAGAATGGCAGGTTTATTTCTTAAAATTCAACAGTTCAAATTTTGCTGTTTGCTTGTGACACATTAAATTCCACTGGTATTAATTTTGATGCATTAGAACGTAAATTTTACTAAGTTGTATGCAAACGTCATTGGAGAGTAACCCAATATTGACCCTTGAAAGCCATATTTCCTTAGTGTGAGATTCATACAAAATCAATGAACCAACACAATGTCAATATTCAGGTTCAAGTCAATTGTCATAGAGAATCGTTTAAACCCCTTTGCATATTTAGAGGAAAGCAGACAATCAGCTGTAACACTGAGGAATATTAGACAGGTTTCAAGGACAAAAGAAATTTTCAGTTGCAATTTTCTCAAGACAATGGCATGCACACTGTGGGCACTTAAACTGTCAAAGTTGAGATGATAAATTTCTTATCTTGGACAGGATGAAAAGCTGGTGGTGGCAACATTGGCCACTTTGGACTCTGGGAATGTGAGTAACCTGATCAAACAGGACCTCAAGCTCAGCATTCAGTCACGACGAAAGGCTGAGGGCAAAGCCGAAATACAGGTGGAGTTCAAAAAACCAGTGAAGGACGAGGTAAGTTCATTGTCCTCAAAATTGACATCTGTAGCCTTAAGGGGCTCAATGTTTACTTTAGCACCATGACATACAGGATTTTTTTTGGTCAGGCAAGGTATTTAGTACTGTCATATGATGAATTCTTCCTTTTATTGAAATATTGTAGTGTCAATAAAACTTTTTTTTTTCTTTCCTGTTGCACTTAATTTAGACGGGCTAAGGAAAGATTTCAATGAAAATTTTTAATCATACAGACAATTTTGCCATGGTGTTTAGCCCTCAAATGTCTTAACCACCAATAAGTAAGTTTGAACAAATGTGAAGTATTCATGGCAGAACCAGTCATGATAATCTGTATTTCATTCTGAATTGTGTCCTATTTTCTATGTGTGGTAGCAGTTAACGAGTGAAGAACTGATCAAGAGGGCTCGGAGGAGGGAGCTTAACCGACTAGCAGCACGCAGATCCCGGGAGAAAGGCCAGAAGCGAAAAGATATGTTAGTGGAGGTAAAAGAGAAAGTGTTATGAACCAGTTGAATGCTATAGGAATATTACAATTAATTTATTTTTACCTGTGCAAATTGAGATGTTGGCCTTTGGCTACAAAAAAAAACAGACTTAAAACAGACATTTCTTCTGATTTCAGTGGAAGACAAAATACTTTTTTTGCATGTTTTTCTAAATATGCCTTTAAAATCTAGGTTTTTGTATTGATGATTAATCTAGAAGAACTTTAAAATTCCAATGTAATTGAATTTCATTCATGGATTTTTTTACTAGACAAAAGCAAATAGTGTAGAAAGTGAAAAGCAAAGAATATACTGTAACTGATACCATGCATTAATCTTTATGACAGTCTTTGTCGATTCTCAGCAGTTGAACATAGCCTCTTTTAATTGTCTGTGTGTGTTTTTTTTTTTCCTGGGAGTCATTTTGGAAACTGCTGGGTGGAGGTGATTTTAATTTTTACCATTAGTTTTGGGATGCTCAAATTCGAGGGAAGCAATCAAAAAATTTTTTAAATCACTCATGGTTGCAATAGCAGTGGCAGTCATCTTGGATTTTGCTCCCTGATATTGCGTTACTTTACTATAAATAGGATTTTTTTTTTCAGTTGATTTGTCACTGCATGTACATTTTTTCAGTTCAGTATCTAAATTTCATTTTGACTAGATTTTTTGATAAAGTAATTAGTTTATTTTCTGCAATTTTTTTTTTTTTTTTGGAAAAGGTCACTGATTTTAAAAAATTAGCCCCCCAAATCTCAAATTTCTCAAAAGTTTAAAATGATATCAAAAATTCCTTTTGGCAAAAATTTTATATTGCTTTGTTTTGTATTGATACAGAATAAAAAAGAAGATAGCATACTTGTGCTGAAAAACGTCATTTTGAGTAAAATGCATTTAAAGTGTTTCAAGAGAAAAAATACTCAAAAGAAGCTTTTAAGCGGGCTTTCAAACTCAGAACATGATTGTTTCACATTGTAAAGTTCTCTCCATGATTTCTGGACGTATTTTGACTTTTTCTGGACATCTGCTTATATTTGTTTGGGGTCTCTTTTTACTTTCTTACCGCTATCATTAACAGGCCACAGTAGAGTAATTTCGGAGTCCTGGGAAGCCAGTATATAGTCGCCATGTCTTGATTGGTCAGAAACAAAAGTGACTTGACCCTTGCTGTGACAGATAGTGCACAACTGTACTCTGAAATAGCAGATGGGCCAAATCATGTCTCATTAGGCCATGGGAACTCCATTTTAGAGGTTGTGGTTATCACTGGTTTTCAGTGTGGTCAGCTTTTTCCAATGGTCAGGCAGTGTCAAATCCTGGTGCTGGAGCTCCTGATAGTGGTGGAGATCGTAATCAAATGTTGTTTGCACTATTTGCCCTCAGAAAGCGGAATATTGTTGATCTATCATGAGCTCCGGCAGAGTACCGTATGTAAAAGATGCCGTCAGCCATTGAATGACCACCCTTTCATGACTTAGAATGGACCAGTCTTGTTTATACCATTTTTATCCTTGAAAAAATCATGACTTTTAAGAGCAAACAAAAGCCCAAAGTCAAATTTTTAAAGCAAAAACCTGATACCAGTACCCAGTTTTGATTCATGATTTTATTTGCTACAGTTTGAAATGTAACTTCCTTTGCTTTCTGAACATGTATTTTGAAAGGGAGCCACTTGGTATTATAAATGATGATAACTGGAGATAAAATGCAAACTTGTGTCATAAAACCTAAGCATTTTGCCAACTTTTCAACTGATGATATTGTCTCTTCATATATCATAAAAAAATTACACTACAAGAAAATAAAAATTTTGTGTTCTCAGTTTATACATAGTATTGCTTTAACTGCATTAGTTTTCCTGACCTATTAACTCCAGTGGAGCTGCTAGTACAAAGTATAAAGTATGCTGATATATATAACTGTTCAATCTATATCGGCTTTAAGTGCCTGTATTGTTTGGTGAGAAGAATTTTTGTGTGTAGAAATTTGCAGTTTTGAAATTTTGCCAGGCCAGTAGGGTCTCGGCTTTTCTTTATCTACTTTTGAATTGCCTATGGCTCTATAGCTTGCATAGTGTACAAACTAATATATTCACCCTTTTTTGACAAAGACAAACATCAGGCTTCCCTACCCCCAGGCCCAGGGGATGACTGAGTCATTAAAGACATGCAGGGTCTGATCTTCAAATTATTCCTATCCCTTGTTGGGATTCAATTGTCAAACTGGCTACCTATGTTTTTTGCTGAGGAGCAGATGCATTTGAAATTTTGAAATTTTGCCATCACAGCGGCGTCTCTGCCTTCTCTTTATCTGATTTTGAATTACCAAGGGTTCTTTAATGTGCGTACTTCACAAATGGGACCTCTGAAATATAAACACCATTATTCAAGAAAATTACACATTCAAGAAGCCAAAGAACTGTATAGTCATTGAAAAAGTGTAGATTCCCCCCATTCCCTTACAGTAGTATTTGAGATTCTAACCAGTGATCTCTACCTTGTGAGCTTTTTGCTAAGTAGCAGGTTATGCTATCTACTCAATCAATCAAAATGCAGCAACCCAGTTCACTTGTGTTTGTTTTTCTTAAGGGGGGGGGGGGGGCGCTTCCTGAAATTTGGATTTTTCCCAAAAAATGCGATTTTGAGCTTTTTTTTTCTCTTCAAAGTACTTCCTTTTTTTCCTGTAAAAATGGTATCAAAAGGTCCTAGGTCACTTC
>JBCAUA010000013.1:3338947-3352063 GCA_038406235.1 Peronia verruculata | reverse complement strand
CAGAACCCGCGTTTCGATCCCGGCCTGTTTTGCTCCATGAGCAGACGCCATACCCATTGAGCCACTGCGTCCCCCAGAGTCATACATGTATTTTAATATTACCTGTTCTTCAGTCCGCTATGCCATGAGATTTTGTTCACTTTTTTCACTAAGATTTATATGATTCAATTGTCTTTAAAAAAAAAAAAAACGATAGGTTTTACTACCGATTTGCACTAAAAGCATGCATGGCTATAGCTGAGTCATTTTTTATATGCTGTATTCGTGTTCATGACATTGAATTCAGAGATCTGCAGAAGTTTTTTTTCTTTTTTTGCTATAGCATGAAATATAGAATTTTCTCTTTTTTGGCAATGGGTGAATTATTTCATTGCTCCTGAAATAAATTGTCCTTTCTACAAAATAGAACTGTTGTAATTAGGACAATTTAATTTTGGGGTGAGGACTAAGATACATGTACACAGAAAAACATATTACATATATGCCTCATGCATTGTGAGACAAAGGCATGATTATGGGCTAGTCCACATATGACCTGATTATGCAGTCACATGTAAACCATCACTCCTCCTCCTCATATAATATGATATATGATACTGGACTTACATACTGTGCATCTATGTTGTATGAAAGAACTCAAAAATTGGTATCCATTGCTTGGAAATCTTGTAGAATTTGAAACAATTTTGTCATGTTATTCAATTATTACATGTACATAACCTAGTGCTTTGTTTTGTTTTCGACTTATGAATATAACCACTGACTCCACCCAGCCTTCCAAATGGCACAATGTAGACCTACATGGGACCTCTGACTGACTGACTGTGTGTTCCTCAGATTCCACCCATTTTGACACATAATATTAACAATACTTGAAACTAGTCATCGATTGAGGGGCTGTACTTACAAGGACATGTCAATTACACAAGTGTGTCAAGTTTGTCACCCTCCTACACACAGACCATTCTGTTACACATTGATCCATAACCATAGTATAACTCCATGGGCTAAGCCATTTCAGAGAGGGGTGTATTGATGTTCATGTCATACATGTAGTATCTCAATGTAAACTGCAAGCCATCACCCCTCTGGCCACGTGGATTTCCATCATTCTTCTTAGATCAGGCATACCAGTGTTTGACTTCACTTGGCTACAAAGAAATAAACGGTATCATAGTGCATGTAGAATTGGTCTAGGAAATAATGGCACAGAGTGAGAGCAGCTGTGAACTATCCTGTATGTAAACAAATATAGAGACTGCTTTAGCTTTCAATACTTTCATACATGTACAATCATTGCTCAGATTTTTTACCTCAGCAATTTGATGATGGTCAATGCAAAACTTTTTAAGTGAGCCATGTGGTCGGGGGTGTTTAGCTGTTATTCAATATGGAATAACAAACTTAAAGAACATTTGATATTACCCTCTGACATCATTATTTATGTTGGATTACACTTACAGACTTATAAGATACTTGAGAGAACTGGAGTAGATGGTGTGGCCTTTGATTTCTATTACATGTATTCCTTTCAGTCTAACAGGAGTTCATCATTGAGTAGTGCAGGCTGTCTCATACCTTTGCCTTACCAACTAATTATTTCCATTAAATGTTGAAAGGGTGTATATTTAGCTGCAGCTATGCCTATCATTTTAACGATACTTTGACAAAATTGGGGTAGATAGACTGTTTTAATTCTCAGCTAACGGCAAGAAATATCAAAGAGGAGTTGGGCAGTATATATACACCACTGTTGCAGGACTAGGGTTAGGAGCTTTTTTTTCTTTCCCTCCTTTAAAGTTTAAATTTTGAAAAGTATTGACAACTTAATCACCCAGTTGTGGTGTGTGGTGATAAGATGGGTGATATCGTACAATACGTGGTGATAAAACTAAAAGTTGCAGTGGTGTATTGTGATGTACATGTAGTTGACCTATGATGCTGCACGTCACAGTCAACATTGAGGATGGAAGGTGGACTCAAACAAGGCCATGGTTGAAGTAATATTACATGTATATGAGATGACACTGACCACACGTGTATGCTGGGTAAAAAAGGGGGTGAGAAGGGTGGGCCAACATCAGATTTAGTACTGGCAGCTGCAAATCAGAGGCTGCCGGTTTGACATTCAGAGAGAGAGAGAGCGGACTTTTCAATGTTTTCATAGCAAGTGGCTAGCATGGACAACTGTCCAAATGAACCAAGCATGCTTTATGGGTTGAACACGCAAAACTCGAGTGTGCTATTGAAAATAAATTAGTACTACTGAAGACTGAAGAAGAATTGAAGCCAAACTTCGACTCTGCTGGTAGCAGTACATGTAGTTTTTTGCCTTTTGTATCCAGACAGAACATTGCAATTTTTTCTCAGACATTCTGATCACAGAGTTGAGGTTAAATAAAAGGTTGACTAGTCAAGATAAGTGCAGAATGAATGAATGTGATCTAAAGATGTGACTGATCAGCCGCAATGCATGTCTGCACTCTTTGTGTGGGTGTCAACAAATTGTGCAAAGAGAGCTGAGTGTGGGACAACATTTGTGTATCATTGCCATTGTGGAACCATGTGCCACTTTGACTGTGTGTGTATTTTACTATCAAGGTGATCAGTTGTAGTGACCGTCCCTAGTTCACTAATGCACATGAAAAGAGCAAGGACAGCTGAGTGTGGAAGTGAAACTGTTGTGTGGGTGTGTGTTTGTGTATCCCCATCAATGTAAGACAGGTGAGGAGAGCCAGGCATTCTCAACACAATAATATTAATATGCCCACAGGCTATAGATCTAATGTGTCATAACAAGGTGTCTCTCTCTCTCCTGAGTGTCTGACTTTTTGGTTCTTTCTATGTTGCGTCTCTCTCTCTCCGTGTCTCACTTTTCGGTTCTTTCTTTTTCCCGACAATTTGCGGCTGTTAGTCAGCCAGCGTGGGTCAGTTGGAGTTCACTTTAAGCAAATCACCTCTGAAGCCACTGACAATATCATAAACACAAGTAATGAAATATCATCATCATCATTGTCCATCATCCCTGTCGGGGAACCAGAGATTTCCACTCCCTTCTGTCCTGTGCGAGAGCCTCAAGCTGTCTCCGGGTATGCCCGCTCTTCTCAATGTCATCCTCAAGACATCTTCTCCAGGTCATTCGTGGCCTTCCTCTGTTAGTGAAGTGTGAAGGGGAAAAAATGGGAGGACTGCCAGACTTTAAATGAGAATTTACTCTAACCAAGTTGACCTCTCGCAGGTTTCTCCGTATGCCCAAGGAATTTTTATAAATCTGTTTATTCTGTCTCTATAGTGTATGTTTAGGCCATACAAGTAATGAGAAATCAAATTTTGTTTTTCTTTCCTTTTTGCTAATTTGAAGAAAAGTCAATACACTAATGGTTGACCTTTTGAAAATAATTCAAGTAGGCCTGTATACATAATAAAATTTACTACTTGAGAATGTGTGCATGAGGGAGAAATAGGTAAGTTACTGCACTGTACAATGTACAAAAAGATGCAATAATACAAGTATACATAAAAATATAGGCCTGTGGCAAGTGGGTAAAAAAAAAAGACAACAAATTCACAAGCATTTTAATAAAAAGTGTCATATTTATTTATCATCTGCATAAATGGGCCAATGACTTTCAGTCATAATGCAATGAATCATATAAAAATAAGCTTGATGAGAGGATAAACTTGCAATCTCTTATAAAGTGCAATTTCCTTTTGCAGAAAATTAACAACTGAAATAAACACCCCAGTAAAGTGGCAAGCAAAATACATTTTTCTCTTTTCATGAACTCCTTAACTGAAACTATTTCTTCTTTCCCGTGGATCCCCAATGAGGATTTCCCAATGTCTATGACAGAATAATCACTAATGAAAACTCATAACTAGATAACCATTAACCCATGTCTGAATTATTGATCACATCTGAAATGTCCTGTTACACTGACCTTGAATTTTTGGAAAATCATTTCATAAGGACCATTGTGTCTAACCATTTAAAGGGGTGTACATTTCCTGCCATCAGAAATATTCATATATCTACAGTGCCACTACTACACAAGAACTGGACAAATGGAAGAAGAGAACCACGCAGATAGTGATATGTGACCTCAGGCCACAAACCAGCTGAATATACACAATGATGTTCAGTCAACCAAAGCAACTGAACTGAAATTTGGAGGAAAAAAACAACAACAAACATTTCGATAATGGCTCATCATGCCATGTGTATCTGAAGAACAACAAAAAAATCTATAGAAACCTAATTCAAAGAGTGTCATAATTGTGTCAGTACACGGAGAACTGTAGCATATCTAACCCCCATCTTCTGGGAAATAAGACATTTGAAAAAAAAAAATTTTCTTAGACTAAAAAATTTCAGTTTCAGAAAAACTTTTAAACTATGAATCTCTGGATTATTCTTTAAAATCATTTACATCACTTAAAAAAAAAAAAAGCATGCACACATGTAATGTCTGCTCTCCTTTCATGATTATGGGAGCTCTGCTCAAAAGAAATATTATCCATGGCTCAAACTTAAAAGAAAATTCCTTATTTACGGAGCTATTGTCATCAAATGTCAATTCCTAAATTTAAAGCTTTCATTCAAAGGCCAAATGGGATGCAAAAGTGGAAGATCCTCACTACTGCTCTTACTAAGAACATCTCATCCAAAAATTTCATTCCACTGATCAATGAATTAGCTTTTTCAAGATTTTAAGTCTGCATTATGCTCATCTTTTGAATTTCTATTGAGAAAAGTAAGAAAAACAAAAGTTCAGAGAAAAAATCAGTGAAAATAAATGCTATTCACAGATTCTTATAAATAAATGTTCACATTAACTGAATACAACATCACCATCACCGACGACGGACTCTGTATCACTGCACAACATCACATGGCTAGTCATTGTACATTACTATGAAGGGATAAGCTCTGCAGAACTTGTAGACTGTTCAAATACACACAATCATATCTTATCGATGATCACAATGAATGAACATTCTTCCTCCATTCCCTCATTTTTTCAAGAGCATACAGATCTTACAGAGTTTTCTACATTTCAAGGGAAAACATCTACACCACAGGATGTCTATTGCCAAGCAAGTTACATGTATTATGCACCATGTGAGGTGAAGCACTGATTAACACTACACTTTGCCTGGTTCCTTAACTCAGGGATTGTTTTTACAAATATGTAAAACTTTGAACATCCCACATCCACAAATGCCAATGTCTTCAAAGTAAAAATCACTTCTCTTACAAAAATAGAAAAATCTGTTGAATTCTGTTCAACACAATAAAGCAAACTCCTGTCAATCAAGCTCACACTAACAGTGGATTAAAAATAAATAGTTGACAAATCTCTGTACATAATGATTAGATGTCGTCTGACTCCAGACATGAAATAAATAAGGCTTGGCGGAATATGCTTCTGGCAGTAATTTAGTCATAGAAACATTCTCAAAATAAGAAGGAAAATCTGGACCCACACCCCGCATCATGCTTCAGGACTCCCTTTGAAGTGCGGTCCTGGCCTGTTTCTACTACAGAAACCGCAAGAGCGACACATATCAATTACTATATGATCATGCTTGCTAATTTATTAGAATGTACTGCAAATACCAAATATTAATTTTGTAATATTCTACTGGAAATGTCCACCACATCACCAACATGGCTCTTGCATCAACATCTAGCTTCAGCTCTCATTTTACTTATTTTGTCTGTGCAAATAAAACATACTAGCAATCATAACCCTGTCCCTATATAACAGGAAAGCAGAGATCGATATGTGCCATTTTCAAGACATAGTAGAAAGACATCAGGACTGCACTTCGATCTGAGTGCCCAATGCTGACCTGACCAGGTAGATTTGCAATTCACATTAACCACTGCAAACGCTGGGATTCCTTAGGTGATTAAGGAGCACTGCATTGGTCAAACCAGAACAGAGTATCTTTGTTTCGAGAATGCTGCTATGGTGAATATACAGACCAATGAGGTACAAACCAAGTGAAAATTTGGAAGACTGTCCATTTGTGAGTATCAAATGTTGATCCTCATAGTATTAGTACTTGACACAGAAGGTCAAAATAATCGATAAGGAAAAAAAAATGGCTTTAGTGAACTTTTAACAGTTTGTCAGTTATGCATCTTTCTGATCCATTTCATGTTAAATCTGAAGTCTATACCACATTGATTTATATATTTATGAGGAGATAACCACATGTATTGAGAGACACCTGAGTTGTACCATATGATGTCTCACAAACAAAGGCTTCATCACAACAATTAGAAAGGAAAACAAATAGGCAACCTCGCAGTGAAGGAATATGACAACACACATTTTTGGTCTGAATTTCTGAGAATGATGTACCACACAATGCACAAGCCAGTGTGGCAAATGGATATGTACAAAGCAATACTGGTAACTACATGGCTAGAATGAAAGTGCCATACCCAGTTCTCAACCTCTGCTGAAGCTTCTCACAGCCAAAATTTCAATTCTAAAAATAAAAAAATAATAATAAAAAATGAGGTATACTGTTCTAAACTAAAAAAAAAAAAGAAAAAAAAAAAAAAAATGCTAGTCTTTTCTTCCTAAAACAAAACAAAAACAAAAAAGGGGGGGGGGGGGGGGGGGGGCCCCCCCCCCCCCCCCCCCCCCCCCCCCCCCCCCCCCCCCCCCCCCCCCCCTCCATCCAACATTTTTGTTTTCAATAACTTTTTATTGCATAAGCACCTGACAATATCAGATTTTTCATATATGGTACCTGTGGTCAAAATTATAGCTGTGAGAAGAATTCAAGGTTTGACAACTGACAACAGGATGATGTTGATCAATGCTGATGGTCAAAGCAAACTCGGATGCAGTGGAAATTTACATGTGGCGAAAAAGGCAAATGTCGATGTATGAACTTTCACACTGTCACTCTCTGTTTCCCACTTTTACTAGGCAAATTCTCAATCAACTCAACACTTGGAAAAGGTGGGCAATGAAATATCAAATGTCACCGAAACTGACAGTCATGGTTATAACTGTTGTGTCCATTTATCAGTCCTAAAACAGACCGCATCATCACAACCAGTTTTGTTTCATCACATAAGGGCACAATCCATTTGCAACAGATTAGCTCAAACATGATGAACATAGAACAACATTGCAGATTTCATCAAATCAACAAGTAGATCTGCAGTCATCCAGAATATTCATACATCCAATTCTTTAAAACATCTTGTATCCATTCCTAGCCCACTCACAACAACAATAAAGCACTTCATAGTGTAATGACTGAAGAAAAAAAATAATAAAAAACTGACATGTTGAATTTGATCATCTTATGAAAGAGGCTAGTAAAAAAGCATAGTGACTACATGAAATATTTTTGCAGGAAGGAACTAACATTAGCCCATCCAAAAATCCATAGAATAAAAGCTTTGAATGAAGAGATTCAGCATTTCTGATACAAGTACCCCCCTTCTTCCCTGGGACTACATACACAAATTTGCACATATCAAAAACTCCAACACACATTTAAAACACCAACACAGACATCCAGTTTCAACATATTTCTCTCTGTATATCCCACATATGCATACCTAAACACTCAAATATTCAACACACTCCCTGAGAATTTCATGATGCACCAATCCACAAATTATCTTGCAAAAAGCCTATTATCTTGCGTCTGTGTGTTTTATCCATCCCTCCTGGATAACGGAATTTGCCCACATCCTTGCCATTGCACCTTTGTAAATAATCCTGAATAAGAAAACAGATGACAAAAGCTGAGAGTTTCAATAGCAGAAATCAATAAAATCATTTCATAGAAAATGTGGAAGATACATAATCTATTATCAAACTAGACTCATTGACAGATATACGATTAGATCTCATTCAAGACAGCACATAAAATTTTGGAGGGCGGGGGGATATGGGAAGTATCTTAATTTTTTTGAATAAATTGATCATTTTGAAAATAAAATAAAGTGCCATTTCAATGAAATTCATTCAGATTAAAAAAAAACAAACAAACAAACAAACAAACAAAAAAAAAACCCCACAAATATCTCATGATGACAGAGACTAAAATAAAACTAAGGGAAAAAAAAAAAAAAAAAACCTGGATCAGGTTTTGATATTTTTGTTTTTCATTTAGGCTGCTTAGATATGTGCTAGTAGACCTCAATCAACTTATTAAGAAATCCACTAACCTTTATTATACATGTTTTGATCGTGATGTAGTTTGCTGGTGACATACCCATAGAATTGCATAACTGAAAAAAAAAAAAATTTTTTTTCAATCATATCAATGCCGAATATTTCAAGAAATATTTCTAGGCAATCTCCACTATACAAGTTGAGAGACATTAGTTTTATCTAAACTTTCAGAAAATTATCTTATTCTTCACACAAAAACTATCTGTCAAACCAATAAGCTATCAAGATTAAGGAAGACACTTAACCCTTTGAATACATTATCCCAATATTTCGGGAAATACGGAAGCATTTCAGTGACATGACTTTAGTTTTAAATATAAATTTTTGTACGGAATGGTTCGAAGGGATTTCCAATATGTCAGCCTTCGTGTAGACAGAAGTGATTGTTGGCTTTTTTTTTTTTTCTTTTGGTGAAATGGCAAGAAATTTTGAAGCCTGAACACGGAGCCTAGACTCAGCGGATTGCAGCATAAAAGTAGGCTTTACACAGCCACATAACTTTCTGATTTTGTTTATGAAAGTCATTCCGATGAGAATGGTTTTTATGTGGATTATCCTTCTGATGAATTACCATCTGAGCGAGGCCTTCGTGAAGTAATGGGCTGACACACCGAGGAAATCACAGCATGTGATGTCACTGTCAGAAGTGACGGATTTGAACCATATGTGCATACTTGGCATGTTGGATGTTTCATCTGGATCTGTTTTTACTCCCAATGTGACTGTTTCTGTGGATATCTTACGTCACAGATTTGTTGTGAAGAGTGTTCTTCGTTTACATTCATGTGCTTGTTCAATTGCATAGCCTAGCTTTGTGACGAACTGATTGCTTTTGAACTGAATTAGCATTTCGTGTATACATTAATCAGCGGCAGCCCTCTGGTGTGTGTTCAAGTTCCTGCGCACTGTGGCAACACAGTGTGTTACATTTTTCTGACCTCCGGTTGGCTGAAGTTCAGTGGCAGAGAGACAATCGCAGTGGATTATTTTTTCAAGCAATGTGACCCATTTGTTAAATTTAGATGAAAAAAAAATGATTTCTCTTCTGTATCTGTCATTATTATCAACGATCTATTTTCATAATCAATGCGATACAAAAAGAAGCAGAAATTGAGAGCGTGAGGGAGAGAGAGAAAGAAGAGAAAGAAAAAGGATACTAAAATAATATCATAAACTTTTGAAGAGTAAAACAGTAAGAATAAACAAATTTCATTTTAATCTGATAAGTATCTGCCTGACTATGCATTCTAACTCAATGCATATGACTTAGATCTTGACTCTACAGCTTGATCGAAAGCTGATTCTTGTCTAAATCTAAACTAAATCTAGATCATATCCCGCTTCAAGATACATCTTATGCATATTATAAGATTTATTGGCGTTTTGCCAGTTATCCAAATCTAGACCTAATCCAGTATCAATGCCTGATTCTTAATTACACACTTTCTTAGACTCTAACAAATGAATTTAAAAGCAAGTGAACGAGGCAGCAAGAGTACCATGGCGATGGACAAAGCAAAAGAATGATCTCGTGCCGCTGACCAAAGTGCTGATAACAACCTGTGTAGCTGCCTCAAAACATGCACTAACACAACCTTAGTATCACGGAAACCTCATATAATCATCAGTAGGTTCCTTTCTATTATCAGATCACAAATGTCATTTTATCGACCAATGACAGCCCACCAAAACAGGGATGTTTTCTGTGTCGGTTTCTGTCAGTCTGAACGGTAACAGTCCTATGGGCCCAGAGTCGGTCTCTGTCGCTCTAAACCTTAGGCGGTGGTCCCGGGCGTGTTGGTTTCTGTTGGTTTCTACAAGAACGGGTTAACTCACTCAATGTCTTTATCGCCACTGTGGCGACTATGAGTCCCGCTACGTCTCAATGACGATATCGCCAGAGTGCCGATCGCAACTTCTGATTTTTTTTCCGACTTGATGGACGCTACTGTGTAGACAATGTTTCCACCTTTAGATTCCTTAGTCATTTCCCTTTAATTTGAGACCAGTTGTAGCTCTTTAGCATTAGAGAGGTTTTTTTTGTGATTTTTTTTTTCCGGGTCACTCACAAGCGTGACAATGGCTGTGCCCAAATTTAGGTCCTTTTTGAAAATTCGTAATAAAGAAACTAATAAAGATGAAACAAAGCTGTTTTCTGCAGTACACAGGTAATTTTATAAACAATGAACACAGAAAATTTCATCAGTGTATCTTTTGTAGTTTAGTCACAGTGATTTTTTAGAAATACCATCAAAACGTTGGCAGTGAGGGAATATCAGCTTGAAAAATGGTTGACATTGAGTGAGTTAAAGACTAGGGTTCTAAGGCTTAAATTAGATTTGTCCTGATGCAAGTATTCAAATATCTCCATGTAAAATGCAACAAGTAATAAAACAAAACCAAATTATGAAAAAAGTTGCACGATACATATCTGATTCTATATCATCATGCATAAAAAAAATAAAACCAATAAATAAACTAAGAAATAGACCACTAGAAGATGCAGACCTTCGCAACTGGAAAAACATTAGCAGATTATTTGAGCACTGACACTATTAAAATTACTTCCATTAAAGCAACTGAGACAGCTGAATTTTTGTAATACACAAATAAGCTTTAATTTTCATTCTCACATTACATACGTTTCCCAATTTCATGCTATCAGTGAGGAATAAATATCACAATGAACAAAAGAACCTTGAATGACTGTTCAAAATTAAATAATTAAGATGATGAAAGACAGTTAACCAAATCCCCATATGGTGAGTCCAGAACTGCTATTGTTTGAAAGGTGGAAATGAATGCCCTCTTGTGAGAATCCTCTGTAAGTTGTCTGTAGAAGTCCAACGCACAAAGACAAAACAGCTTGCGATCTATCATTTCCATGTAGCCCATTCGACCCAGAACATGTGGAAACCTAGGAAACTGCTAAGGAACAAACACAGTTTTCTGCTCTTTACCAATGTAAGACTGGGCTCAAATGAGTCCAAGTTTGGAACTGTGGTACTACACACCACTCTGTTATAGTTCTTTAAATATCATTTATAAATATTTGGCTAATCATAAGGCCATCTCACTGAAAAATACATTAACTACAGATACATCAGCCTGTTTCAAATATAATTTTCCCCATGATCCTTCATCTTGATGTTAGACTTTGATATAGGTACCCATAATTCTAAATATTTTACTTGGTACCATACTCAATTTTAACCTTTTCACATCACCCCGCGCCCCGAGGGTGCGGGCCGTCTTGCAACCGATTGAGACACTGCGCGCCTGCGAGGCGCAGTTGGTTTCACACACCTTTACGTCACCCTGTGCCTCTCGAGCGCGGCCGCAGGTTCGCAACACTTTTTGGTTTTGTTTATCCTGTTTGTAAACAGTAAATCATGGCGATATATTTAAGAGGCTTCCTCTTTAATTTTAATGCGTTTGTATAATGGGTACCTAAGTAAAATTATTTTGATTTACGACTTTTCGGAGACGACTAAATCTAGCTTTGCATCAAATCCCACTTCTAGTGAAAATGGCGACAAGCAGGTCAAAATCTGCAAAGCAGATGCTTACACTGAGTGAAGTTATTGACATGATTTTTACTGAAGGATCGAGAGATGAAGAGGACAAGGAGAGAGTGATTACGAAAATGAAACAGATTTGTTTGAATATGTGGCACAGCGTTCGTGTTTTTATTTATGTCCTATCGGCCATCTTGTTTTTGTTGCTATGGTAACTGCTCTGGACGAGTAAATGTGAAAAATGCATGTTCTTTGTTTTCTACTCTGAAAAAGCTTTTCAAGTGATACCAAACTTTATTCCATAGACTTCTCAGATGAATTTCTATGAATTTTCAAAAACACCCTAAATTCATGCGTATACACGGGATAGCGACCATAGAATAGGAACGTTCAGTGGGAAGGCAATAACTGTGACCATAACGATGTGAAAAGGTTAATAGATTTATACCAGGCAATCTATACATGTAATTTTGGAGGAAAGTATCTTGTCAACACTATTCATTACTCGTTTACTCTGTTTCCATGAAATAAAACCTATAATTTTTCATAAATTTCCTCTTTTGCCACTAAAGTATGCTTTTTTTTTTTTCAAAGACAAAACATTTTTCTGTGTGTACAACATGTACTGGAATAGTCAAGGATACAATGCTCTCAGCCAGACATTTGTGGATGCACTGATAAAGAACAGTGTTAAACTCCACATCGCCATAGCCAATGGTGACCTTTGGGTGAAGTTGGACAAACTCAGCATCACCCATTCTTTCACAAGGCTTTGCTGCTGTTGTTGATGAAGGTTTGTGAACACCTGGGAAAACATAACATGACCTTGGTGAATACCTGGGAAACCATTTAAGTATCTTAAAATAACATGATATGAATATTCATCAGATATAAAGCTTGAAGAGGTATTGTTTCTCAACATTTTTTCTCCTTCTAAATAATTTGTTGTTATTGCAATAATTTTTATACTCAGACACTCCAACCTTCTTGACTTACAAGAAGACTCCAGACCTGGAAGCCAGCCACGGACGAGCGGAAACTTTCCATGGAAGCTGCCAATCTGTCATATTAGTGTTAATGTGGACAGGTGCTGGTGGTACGTATTGTTGATTAATGACTTCACTCAGGCTAGGGAACAACACACTGTAGGCCAGCGGACCTCTGACTGCCGTGAGCTTCTTCAAATCCCTCCCCTAACTCCACTACTTTGGCAGACATAATACTTGAAACTAATTATTGGCAAAAGGGCTGTAGTCCTAATTTCATGTCCATTACACACTGGGGTCAAATTTGTCACCCCCAACAGACATATCTTTCTTGTGTACTTATAAATACCGTAACTTCTGTAGGCCCTCTCTCTCTCTCTCTCTCTCTCTCTC
>JBCAUA010000013.1:3293523-3305075 GCA_038406235.1 Peronia verruculata | reverse complement strand
CTCCCCCCCCCCCCCCCCCCCCCCCCCCCCCCCCCTCCCCCCCCCCCCCCCCCCCCCCCCCCCCCCCCCCCTCTCTAACATGTATCTACTCATTCCGGGTTCGCAAATAAAAATTATAAACGTATACGCAAACAAAACAAAACCTTACAATTCCTTTTTTTTTTTTAAACAAATAAATTTTTAAAAATACTGAATGTAATAATAATAATAATAAAGGGCATTTGTGTAGCGCCTCACCCCCCTAGGGTTCGATGCGCTTTACAGAACCAAAATGTTTAGTAGCCACACACGAAATCTGCCTGAAAACAAACAGGGGCAGTAACATACGTACATATTTATAACATGGTAAACAGACATGATTCGAGACATGCACACACACATAATGTAACCATGTCTTAGCTCAACCTTTATCGTTGGCATCATCAATTCAAAGATGTCTTAGAATATAAGACAGACTGACTACCAGCTGACAACCCAAAACATTAAAAACGAAACAAAACCAAAAAAAAATTAAATCTGTAGAACTTGATATGTTAAAATAAATAAATGAATAAATAAATAAATAAAGAGATGTTAATGGTCAAATTATGAGCCCCTTAAATCATCGTCATCATTTTATAGAAATGTCTTGAATTTCACCGGCATGTACGTTAAAATAAACATCCCACAGATATGACGAACGCCAAATTGTTAACTGGATTAAATCACGGATGAAGAAAGGTTGGGAACCTCTGATGAATTGTTTTCGGAAACCATGGGAGAGTGCATGAAGGAATATCACTGTTTATCAGTGATTGAGCCCCAGGCTGCTTCCTCGTTTGTCTTCGAACTTCGTGTGGGGCAGAGGAAATCGAGAAATTTATACAAACAAGAGAGGGTAGACATGAAAGAGGGCATACGTGAATAAATAGACCTGATTGACCAGAGTGATGGGAGATATTAGGTCACAGTAGCCAGAAGTCTGAAATAAATAATTTAGATTGTTTTACCTTTAATGTTTTTCAACTTTAAAAACATTCGTATAATTAATGGAAAGTATCGACTCCTCAATTATGGAAAGACAATATTGTCGTGCGTGTGTGTGTGTCGTGCTGATCGACTGACTAAAAGAGGGGGGGAAAAGACAGACAAACAAATAGACAGATAAGCAGACAGGCGAACAAAAAGATTGACAGACAAAGGATAAGAGAGGTGAAGAGAGAAATAAAGGACAGGAAAATTAGATTGAAAGCGAGAAGAGAAGCCAGAAAAGGGAACAGATTAGAGAAGAAAAGAGGAGCACAGAACAGATCAGAAAACAAAAGAAGAAAAGAGGAAGACCGGCACCGGTTGAAGAGGCTCAGGAAAATCTTAAATTACAACACGTTACAACCATTACCAAAGACTCTTGCAGTGTAAAGTGGGTGACATTCGCCGAGCAAATTCATTACACAATTTCCACTGCATGTTTCTTAAGAATAAAGCACAACTTAATGTTTGGAAATGCTTGAAGCAGAGACATGTCGAGGAAATTAAATTTGATTTAAAATTGGCCTGTGATAGGTTTGAAAATTGATTTAAAAACAAACAAACAAACATTCTCGAACTTGTATAGCCTATTCTTAAGAGCAGTAGTCTATAAGCTTATAATGTGTAGGTCTAACTGAGATTGAATTGTTGGCATGGCTGCCATTTTCCCCCCAAAAAATTACTGATTTATACATTGTTCTGATTTGGCTTTAATTGGTCCATGCAGTTTCTGTGACAATATAAACTTCACGTATTGACACGATGCAGCGGAGACACTCAAGGCAATGGTATTCAATAAATCGATCGCCGTCGACCGGTCAGTCGCATAGGCAGTGTGGGTAAAATCGCAGATCATTAGGAAAAAAAAAAAAAAGATGTTGATTTATTATCCTACTGTCTGGACGATGATTCCATTCAGTGTAAGTTATCAGAGTAATACAGGTAGGCTACATGCTGTTATACCAGGTAAATAATATGTATTGCAGGCCTAAATACAAAGTATATTCGATATAATTATACAAATCAATATATATATATATATAGCATTTTTATTGTTCGTAGATCATTTTGGATTTGGTCATTTTAAAAACAGCTCGCACAAAAAAAAAAAAAAATGTGGGCATCCCTGCTTTCTAGAGTGTTTAGTTTCTCACATGACATGTAATGACTCAATGAGTTCAGTAGAAAAAAATCAAAGCTAGGATAGGATTGGAGTGGGTGAGTCAAAGAAAATGGACTAAGCGTCAGACAAAGAGAACTAACTGGAGAGAAGTCACTACACTACAACATTGGGCTGGAATATCAGAATATGTGATTCTTCCCACACACCTCTCATGATTCCGACGCAATAAATAGGCAGAATTCCCCGTGCAAACAACGCTGCATGATGTCACAATGATCTGTGAGGGAACTCTGACTCATTCTGCTGCATATTAGTCCAGAATCATGGTCTCCCTTATGACGGATACAGTTCTGAGTGAGGTCACTTAATTAAGAAAAATGTGTGTTTGTGGGTGTGTGTTTTCCATATTATACTAATTGTAAAGTTTCCAGTATAGTAAAATGGGTGGTGCAGTATGATCTCCATTACATTTTACTCCCCAAGATATCACAGCAGTTTCGGATCTGAATTTCTGGGGCCCCGGAAGTTCGGCCCTCTTTGTTATGGGAGATAGGAGTAACTGAGTCCCCCCCCCCCCCCTATCCTTAATCCTTTCTGTAAAAAGATTTCTGTAAAACACCTTGTTCTGACCCGCCCCCCCCCCCCCAATCTCTCCTCACACCGAATTGATCCCCGCCTTTTCCTACACACATACAAAAACAGTCCCAAAGATGAGCTGGTGTAGGAGATGAATAAACTTGACAAATTTCAAAGATGATCTGCTGTCACTGCCCACAAACAGTGAAACTAAAATTAATGTATTAGTCAGTTTGTCTATATTACTCAGTCACACAGGTACTATGAGTCAATTGGCGTACTTCATATATATCATTGCAGAGATGAAACCATCTTTCCCAGGTCAGGACTTAAACAAACTTCTGTACGTGTCCTTGTGAGTGGGAAATACCCAAGGGATTAGCGTTTTTGTACGCTGTAAGCCATGGCGGATCCGCATAGAAAGAGTAGCTTTGTATAGGATGAATTTCTTGTTATCAGGATTTCGTGGTAAGCCAATAACAGACAGTAACCCGGGAGGGCCACACCCTGGCCATGGCTACAGGATCTTCAGGGATTGATGGTACCTGATAGTACAGTCCCTCAGTGTTAGTAACTGAAGATCCTGAAGTCTCAGACTTCTGTTGTAACATTGGATTGAGCTGGTCAGACTTATGTGGTCCAATATCACCTTTAAACTAAGCTGCTCGTGTTTGATGTCATAGGTCCATAGATAGATATATGTATCAATATCACATATGTCTTTGGTACATGTACTAACAACTGATAATCTTCAGCGACTTTGGTGCCTTCAAAATCAAATGTTTATTAAGATATAAGAGTGAGTGAATGGTTTGGCTATCTCTTCATCTTAGGAACAATGACAAGCGTGTCTACAATGTTTGCTTTTGTCCTGCCATGAAACTTAATTTTACACTGATTTTTGAATTATCATGTTGTATGTCACTGCCCTCTAGCCAATTCCTCGGTTCTAGGTATAATATTACTCCACAAATAAAGCATGTAAGGAAACTAATTTTCTCCAAAGATCAGTAATATGCATTATCCTTGGCAAATGCTGAACATTTTCAGATTTTCAGAGGTGTTTATTGTTTTCATTTTGTTTGTTGGTTTTTCTTTCTTGATAAAATCTTTTGTCATTTTAATTTGCAAATTCCAGATCAAATTTAAAGAATTGAAATTATTAATTGTGGAGCCAAAAATTTAAATATTCACCTAGAGGGCAAAATCAGCAACCATAAAATATTTCAAAGTGGAAAGTAAAGTAGCCCTCAATGTTGTCATTTTGAGTTTTGTCAAATGCTGTGTGAATTATGGTCAATTGTACAAAGATGAAAATACAGAGCACAAGCTGACTCACACAACCAACCACAGATAATCTGAGTGACCTCACAAACAGTGACAAGGAAAATAAACAAAGAAAATCAAAAATTTAAATTGTGAAAATCATTATTTTAATCAACAAAGTAAATGAGAAAATGACAAAAGTAATGACAAAATGGATACATGACGGTAAATAGTATACTTTGTAATGACTGACGACCCAGAAGATCTAAGCTCCTGAATGTCAAGCTGTCTAACTCTAATGCTACAATCTCTCTCACTCACTCTTTCTCCCATTTTTCCTTCCTGTACATATTTACATGACAACTTATGAGCTGACTGGTCAAACTGATGTGGTCCTATACACAATCTCACTCTTAAATAAAGCTGCTCAGTCCACACGTGGTAGTCCGTTTTCATATCAAATATCCATACTTATTGTAATACCCACATACACAAATATACATACTTATGATTGCATCTGGACATCCAAAGCCGCTGTGAAAGCTTCACAACAGACAGATCTTTTATTTCACATACATCTTCTCTCTCTCTCTCTCTCTCTGTCAAAAAATGTCCATTTGTACACAGGTTTCATTCATGCTCAAAAAAGGAAAAAAAAAAAAAAAAGGAATCCATGCCAATGGCAGCCCATTTTGTCTTCACTCACAATACTGCTATTTTTGCCAGGCAACCACCTACAACAGATATTTGCAGTAGTCTTTCTCATAAATCCAGCCTCGGGCATTCACAACTATTTCTTTTGTAAGTGCAATCCTATGAAATCTTTCCATTTCAAAGTCACAGTCGTCAAACTCAACTGTTAACAATTTCATGTCAAATTTGCAACACTTTTTCACTGTAAGTTTTCATCATGAAGTTGTGAATTTCATCATCTCTATTGCTGAGTATGGTATCTGCAAAACTGTCTATCATTAACATGGAAACCAAAGGTAAAAGAATCAAGTTTACAATAAAAACACACAAAAATGACTGACTCACAACTTTTTCCATACCAATCTCATACTCTCTCATCATAATTATTGGCCCATCCATACAGGATTTGGCTTATAGGTGCACAGTCAGTAATTTGACTTGTTCTCACTAACCACTGGAGCATTTGGTAGAATTTCCTGACTGACACTGATAGTGTATCCAAACTTAGTCCGCCAAAACTGCATGCTCTATAAGATTTGAAATCTGAACATTTTGGAACTGAGAATAAGTGTGGGAAAAGACCAAAATTTGAGATAGTTACCCACTAAAAATTTGTAAAAAAAAAAAAAAAAGTATAAATTTTTCTTCTATGCTCACTACAGGAATAAATTCAAACCACATATATGCTAAACACAAAAATAAAGGGCAGAAAATAGGAAAAAGGTGAAATCATGATATCCAGTACTTAAAGTTCACTGCTTATACAGCAGATTTCATTAATGTAGAGCATTCCCATTCCTGTGTCTACTGTCAAGGTCTCATCAATGCAAATAACTACTCTCAGTAAATTCAGCAATCCTATCAGTAATTTTGTCGCAACTTTATCAACAATGTGACATCACAACCCAATACACTTTCAAGTCTTGATATCTTTCTCCTAATCAGGATGAATAAAATAAAGACAAAACATAGCAAATCTCATTAAAAGAAAGGAAATTAGAAATTAAGGTAACTACAAAAATTTACATCTTGCAACTGACAAATATAAAATTAGAAATAAGTGCAAAAAGTATGTCGCTATTCCCAATATCTTAGTACTGTAACCATGCTCCCAGTAGTGGAAGGAACAAAAAATGAACAGAATCAAAAGGATTTGCGAAGTTATTCTGTCTCTGAGGTGGCGAAACATCGACAGACTACATAGAGATACTGTCAGGAAGTGTCACTTTTGGCTGTCTAATCTGTCTGTTATGTTTTATACACATTAGTCCCTGAGTTAACAGATGACAGGCTAGAACTAGAACACAGTGATGCTGTGAACCCATCTGCAATATATGCTGTTAGTATAAGATTACCACCATTTTTTCATTGGCCATTTTTTTCTTCAGATGATTTCTTCAGGTTTAATCGAAATTTAGAAATCTATCTAAATGGCAAACCAAAACAGAGCAACAATAAGACAAAAAAACAAAAACCCAGCAAGTCAAATACAACATTATCACAGAAAAAGAGCAATGAAATGAAGGAATAATAATCTAAAAATAACCAATTACTACTATGTTCACTATAAACAAACTTTTGTAAAACTTCTAAGATCTGCTGCTACAAATTTTCCATATGTTCAAAAATTTGGACTGTGAAACAATCATGCTCACATTTTCATAATAAAGAGGAAAGTCACTGATTTTTTCACATCATCACTCTATTCCTAACTTTTTCTATTTACTCCTGGGTTTGAACTGAATAAATAAGATTGAGAGTAAGTATATAATATTTATTTCTATAGCTCTGGTGCTCCAGTTTTCTGTCACAGTGGCTAGGATTCCCTGTTGACTCGCTGGTCATCTTTCACAGCTGTAGCGACGGGGCCCTGTGGGAGGGGCCTGAGACTATGTCACAGTTTTGTCATCATAGCACTGTGGTACTCCCATCAGTAACTTTGAAGCTGAATGTCTCGATAGCTTTGTGGATGCCCTCTTTGTGATGAAACTCCAAACCGTCCATTGGAAAATGAATCATCTGTCTGTGGAAGGCAAAAAGAACGTAGAGAATGAATGCACTGATCCAAATTTAATGCATAAATCACAAACTTTCTCTGAAATCTTTCCTGCAAATGTAATACATTATTCTGAATCACTATATCGTTTTCTCATTTTCATGCCTATCAATTTCCCCTCAATTGACAAAAAAAAAATGTCTATACATAGTATAGTAAATTACATGCTATGAGATTACCTAAACAGTAAGGGAAATCTCTCAGACAATTTCTGTCTCATTCTAAAACAAATGAACTCAACACCTTAAAATATTGTGTGTGACAGAAAAGAATGAGACTAGCAGATGCTCACCATTTCTTCATCTGAGATATCGGAGTCAGATTCTTCACTCAAGGACAGGGTTTCACACATAGCACCTTTCACCACTAGCTCGTTCACAACATCGGTATTCTGACGGCCCAGCGCCAACAGGAAGGGCGTCAAGCCTGCATATGTTCTGGCATTGATGTCGGTCTCTTGTCTAGACAACAGGAACTTGATCATATCCAAATTTCCCCAATCTGCTGCCAAGTGGAGGACGGTTCTGCCACTTTTGCCTTCAGCTGCATTTACACTGGCACCAGATTCCAACAACAGTCTCATGACATCAAGATGACCTCCAATGGCTGCCAGGTGAAGACATGTCAAACCTGTAAATAAATAAGCAAGTAGAACAAACATCAAATTCAAGAACACCAAATAAAGACATACTGTTACAAATACGACCAGTATTTGAAACTATTTCCACAAGTCATCTATGTATTCTTTTCCCATAGTGTTACAAAATATTTATACAGATCAATAAAATAACTGTACTCTAAGAATGCTTACTGACAATATTCAGTTGTTAACTCCATAACTAAAGGGTGACGGTCCCTAAAGTCTCTAACTACAAGCTCTGTTTTGAACGAAAATTTGACTTTCACTTTTCACATGTTCATATATTTCATTTTTATCCATCTGTTATAAAATACATACCTTCATAATTCATAGATTCCAAATCCTGTGGAAGTCTTTGGAATGGAATATCATAGAGATTCTGAAAACACTCCTTGTGGTCCACAGGGCAGAGAAGGGTTCGTACAATGTCTTCATATCCCAGCCTGCATGCATTGTGAAGAGGTGTATTCCCCATCTGGTCTCGAACATCAACTAATGCACCAGCACAAATGAGTCTTCGGACGACATGATTCTGTCTAGTTATGACTGCAATGTGTAGAGCTGTTTGGAGCAAGTTGTTGGGCTGATTCAGCCACTCCCAATGAGGGGCAAGACCAATGATTTGCATTGTGACCTCAGGAAGGCCATGGATGATGCTCAAATGTAAGTGGCTGTAGAGACAAGAAAATAGACAAAAACTATTAACGAATGCAACAAGCAACCTTTAGTCTGCATTCCAGTAAACTGCATAGATTTTTTCTGACATAAAAAAGTGAAATATGTAAATCATAAGGACCTATAAGACTAGAAACTGGTGATATGTATGAATTACTGTTCTGTGGGTCAATGGGACATACTGCTCCTACTGGTGTTTTAAAGACCTAATCAAATAGCGAGCACTGGCAAAAGCACCAAAGACAATAGCTCGCTGTGATACAATTAACATAAATCAAGTTCAAAGGGAAAAAAAACAAACACACAAAACTTGAGATTCAAAAGAGATGTGAAGAAAAAGTACATAAATCTAGACAAGGTCTATCATTTCAGGCACGATGAAATGATCTCATAAAATCCCCCCCCCCTTCCCCCCACACCCAATCCGAGTCCCTATCTCCTTGCCCCACAAGCTTTGTCCCCTTCCTGAGGAAAAATGGGCCACTGGTGGGGAAATCCCCTTATCCAGTCACGCTTGATCAAATTTGCGCAGACTTGACAGCTCGCGCCGGTTTTTCCACCACTGGGTCAATAAGCTCCGCCTTCTTCTTAACCCGGAGGCTCGAACTGGGATATTCTTAAATTAGCGCAGCGTACTTTCCAAAGAGCCTAAATATAGGCGCGCCCAGCACATAGATCGATGACCTTTGAATAGCACGCACAAAGAACATGATAAGGTCTCAAATATTCCCCTCGTCATTTTTCCATGCACAAAACTGGTACACACATCAGTCATACAGTTGCAACTTAAACAATAATGCTATGATAGAAAGCTATTGAAATCTAGATCTAGATCTAGATCTACTTACTTGTCTCCATCTTCATCCCCTTTGAAAATGTCCATGATCTGTTGGGGCGAAAAATGAGGTGAAATCCAATGGCCGACATCATCTTTTGAAATGGATTCAACTTGGTTGTGCTCATCGAGTCCTGAATCGCACTGGTCCCCAGTTTTGCTGGGACAAGTGGAAATACGGAGTCCTGATATGGAACTTTCTAGCGATGCTAGAGGGTTTGCTGAGACATTTGTGTTTTCTTTAGCATACTCCCTACTTTCCTTCGCCTCTGAAGGATCCGAGGAAATGCTGTGGTGCTCATCTGACTGTAATGAACAATATCCAATCGATCCTAATCCAGAGTCGATTTGTTCATCAACACTGCTTAATCTTTTGGACAAGTCAGTGGTAAGCATAGATCTATGCTTTTCTGAATCTGCCTGAAATTTGCCTCTAGCACGATCGACCTCGCTCTCCATTTTTGGGATGTAAAATGTGAATAGCAAGTTCAAGATGCAAAATTAAAATCCAACAAGATAGGAAATCAATTCACTATATAAAATATTCCAGGAAATCATGCACAGGTGTCCTTTAGCTCGTACTATGATCAACTGAACATTTTGAAGTCGTAGCTAGCACTTTAAAACAAGCATCGGTGGAATTTCCAGCGACCACAATACATTGGGCCGGGTTTCGAGGCACTTCGGTCTCTCCTGTCACGTGGACGAGATGGTCCAATCAGCTCCCACTGCCGCCTTTACAAAGGCAAGGGGATTCCCCTTACTTCGTCGCACTGCTGACGCAAACAAGTCAGATAGACGCAATACATGACCGATTTTCCATTCATCCACCTATGTTTTTCCTGCCAGGGGCTGATACATACAGCTATTTTGGTGTGCGTGGAAGGCAGGTATATGGTGTAAGCAGGGAAAATAGTTGCTATTTTGGATCGTCACAAAAATAAATTAAAAAATCCGAGAAACAGGCTCAGTGAGAAATTACAATACATGTATATGGAAAGTTCGCCTACAGAAAACCAGTCAGAGCTGGCCCTACCTTACCTCATATATGTGGAGTCATAAAGGCAAGCAAAAGAAATAATTGGTAGCACAACTATTTTGCGACAGCTAAAAGTATCTCAGGCTTTTGTTGTGCTCGGTTTGATTTTCACCCCCGTTTTATTTCTTTTCTTCTAGCCAGTTCTTCAAAACTTGAGGTTTGCCCAACTAGGCCTACTGGTACCTCTGTACCAGAGCATACAGGAATGACTTTGCACACGTTAACTTCAACAATCTCTCTTGATATGCGCACGATTTCACGAAACAGTTTGCCTTTTCATTTCCCAACCGTCTTTCGGTCAAGAATGAGCACAAAAGGGGGAACTTTTTCTCTAGTATCTTATTTCTGTTTAGATTTTTATTCTTTGTTTTAAAGAAAATAAATTGTATCTCGTCATTCCTTGACTCCTAGGTTGTACTGTTACTCATTCTATTCGGGGAATGTCTCTTTAAAAAAAAAAAATATCGAGATCGAGACTGCTGTCTTTGCTTATAATTGCTAATTAAAGTATGCTTAATATATGACCATATATATATTTTATTGTTGTAGTTGTAGTTGTTGTTGTTGTTGTTGTTGTTGTTGTTGTTTTACTCTACTCTTGTGCGAATATCTTCAGACTTCTTGTTCTTTTTTACTCCCCTCTATTCAGTATTCATCCCTCCTCACCAAATCAACACAATGATCCTTTTTTCTCTGTTCTCACAAAGGCACATTAATTGTAAAATCATATTCCATGAATAATTTCTCTACGTTCTATGTTCCAAAATAAACAATGTAAGTGTCGACTCCCGCCACCTCTTTCGCCGCGAGCAGCATTAGTCTAGAAATATATAGATAGGTGTTTATTATCTCGCTGTCCATGTTTTCTGCACCATTCCCATAACGAGAGAACTTGTGATATGAGTTCTCTGCTATAACTGCGCAGCTAACACTTCCGTTATCTAAGGCTATACATTCAGCTTTACAAGGCTTGCAAGTGTAAAGGGCCCACCTTTATTAAAGTGAAAGCAGCATAGATACAGCGCCACTGTGTAGCTTCATTTTTATGTGCTGGCCTATGAGAGGCAGCTCGATCTAAAACGAATTTCTTTGGAAACCCCTTGCTGCCGTAATCTATAGGCTACATTGCTTGAGTTGACGGCTCAAGATACATGTACTTCAATTTCTCGTGTCTTACGATAAGAAAGTCAGATCAGACTAACTGTCAGGTTTACAGGCATACAGGTGTGGCTTCCAAACATAAGTGCATGTACAAGTATAAAAATTGCTTACTGAGAACTGAGAACCATAAGTTCATATTGTTCATTGAGAGCCTAAAATTATCTATTGTTTTATCTACAGATGTACATGTCATGTACGTAAATACGTTTTGCACGAGATATAGACACCTACCGACAATAATATCTGCTACCAGCCTACCTTTACCTACCTACCTACCTACCCACCCACCCACCTACCTACACACACACATACACAAACACATACTTTGCATATTACATTCATATGTGCGTACACACATACATACATACATACATACGTACTTACATACATACATACATACATGCATACATACTTTCATACATACATACATACATACATACATACATACATACATACATACATACATACATACATACATAC
>JBCAUA010000013.1:3269415-3281561 GCA_038406235.1 Peronia verruculata | reverse complement strand
TGGATGGATGGATGGATGGATGGATGGATGGATGGATGGATGGATGGATGGACGGATGGATGGATGGATGGATGGATAGGTGGATGGATGGATGGATGGATGGATGGATGGATGGATGGATGGATGCATATTATATTTATGGGCGTATGCATATGTATTTGTATGCATATATGTATGCAAGTATATATGCTCGTATGTATTTGTACTTATGCATGTGCAAATTCATTCATTTATCAGACATTAATTTGTATTTATTCTATATTAAATTTACATACTTATTGTTTTCTTTTTTCTTTCTTTATTTATTTATCTGTTTATTTATTTATTTTTTTATTTATTTATTTATGTATTTATCTATTCATTTATTTATTTATTTATTTATTTATTTATTTATTATTTACCGTTTTTTATTTCTTGTTCATGTTTCTATATATTCGATTTTACTATTTATCGTTTATTTATCTGTTCATTTATTATTTATTATTATGCGTTCATTGTGTTTTGAAAATCTCATATTCATTTACCCAGTTAACTTTATATCTTCATGATCACTGTAATTGCTATTTCATAGTCTTTTGACAACAGAAAAGAATAATAACGATGCAACAACAACGACAATCTTAGTAATAATTTTTAAATGATGATAGTGAAAATATCAATGGTGTTGGTACTACTTTGATAAATTTGCCTACCACTGCATTAATTTTTACGTTAGAGAAACATGTCGTCACGTGATGATTTTTTTTTCTTTATAAGATGTTATCAGACACGGTGCTTCATGTTAATTTTTTCCCCTGTAAGACAGTATCAAAATATATGCGGTGCAGAAAGAATGTATAGTCGAAGCTACTTACTGCATGTGCGGCACTGTATGAGGTGTCCGGTCCCTTTGCCGTCGGTTTTTGAACCAGTTGCTGACCTGCGTTAGGGTCAGTCCCGTTTTCTTGGCCAAATTCCGTTTTTCGTCCGGAGTCGGGTATCTGTTCTGCTTGTAGCAATCCTTGAGCGCCTGCCTGGATTTCTCCTTGAAGCAATAAATGGTCTCTTCTCCGTCCCAGATAGTCTTGGGCAGTGGATATTTCCGACGTAGCCTGTATTTGTCTACGGCTCCGAGCGGTCGTCCTCGGATTTTCTGGGCCTCCATGTAATGGGCTTTGTACCACAGCTGCTGAAGGAATACGTGGTTAGATGCATCAAAAGTGTGGCTTTCCAATATGGCGTACAATTCTCTGTAGCTTCCTCTGTGGAAGGCCACAGTTGCCCGGGCCTTGAGCACGGCTTCGCTGCCCCTCAGCAATTCGCTCGGAGGCAGAGACCACAGAAATCGAGCCAGTCTGTCGATGTCGTTTTTCTGTTGAAGAGCTTCGCAAACACAAGCAACCTGCTCCGGTGAAAAGGTCAAATTCTTGCCCGAAAGGAGATCCGTGCCCCCTGACAAGGGGGACGAAGGTTTGGAGTCCGTACAGAGGTTGTTGTTGTTATTGTTACTACTGGTTTTATTATTGTTGTTAGTATTGTTGGTCTGACCATCGTTGATATTTCGCATTGGATCAGCCGTACCCCGGGTGTTGTTGGCAGTGTTAGTAGTTCCGTTGATAATACCGTTGTTGGCGTTGTTATTGTTGCTGTTGTTGTTGCTGCTGCTATTGCTGGTGTGGTTGATCATTGGGTTGCCGTTGTTGTTGGTGCCGATAGCGGCCAGGAGAGTGAGGCTGGAGCCGCTGGCAGTCCGGTCATGTCCCATCATGGAACTAGTGTCCCGGCTGGTGACACTACAGGACGGGCTGGGCCGCAGACCAACACTGTCCATCATCCCGCCGGGACTGCTGTCCATGCCGAACTCCAGTGTGCTGGACGGGGGTCACACAAATACCACAGGTCACGCCCTTCTCTATCACAGCTATCTGATCTGTCTATTTTTTCCACAATCAAAAAAGAAAATCCCAAAGCAACGTTGTCAAGATAGAAGATCCATGCTATGAAATACCTACTTGTTAATAACTCGTGGTTTCAAGTAGCACAAAATCTGGAGCCCCGTGAAATATGAGCAATCAGGCTCAATGAAATTATTACACTTGGCTCGATGTATAATGCAGAATGTCTATATTTAAGGATATGTAAGACTAAGTGTTCGCGTTTGAAACACCACTTCAAAACGTTCTGGTCGTGGCTACCAGAAAACTCGCCGAATACTCTAAATCTAGAGCTAACAGCTATCCAGCCCGGAAAGACACTTGAGGAAAAAAAAAGTCCGTCTTGAAATATCTGCAAAAGGATTACAAGACTGTGTCAAATGGGTGATACATTGAGGTAGTTACACTGCAACCTTCTGAGCATCTTCCTTACCAGCTGTCAACAGCTTGACTTGTGATTCCAGGCATCAAGTCGGCACATTACTAAAGTTTCACAGACCGTCATACGATATTATTTACACAGACGGCCCAGAGCGCACGGCAAGAATACGATACTCTACTCTTTTTCGACCTCACTGAGTTTCAACACGGAGTGGAATAAAAGAGGGGTCTTAAATAATAGGAGAGTCCGCAAAGTCGTGTCCCCTCTCCCCTCCCCTACCCCCGGGCTCCAGCGACAAGTGTTGGCAGCACCTGCATGAGGTGATAGAAGAGAAAGGAGCGGGGGAGGGTTGGGTGAGCCAGAGAGACCATGCTGACGTTGACTTTTGTTGTTGGGAGATCTTTCCAGGAGTCATCAACCACAGAAGCCAGCGCTCAGCCATGATTGGCCCCGAGCGCGAGGCTCGAGTCTGACCGCCCTCTCAGTGGGCGGGCTCTATGCTCGGGCGGACTCACCGAGCCGGTGATGTGACAGACCCCACCTTCAGCCTGTCACGCGGGCAATGAAGCAAGGCATTGTGGTACAGCCAGGAAAGGAGGAGTCATTGTCTTGCGGAAGCTAACGGGACGCCAGAGCAAACGACTTGCTGACAGCCGTAATAAAGAGCTGATCAGATAATCTGGCAAATTTGCTCACAACGCCTCCGTGATTCCGCTTTTGAAGGGACAAAAACAAAAATTACCTGCCACTTGTAGTTAGCCAAGACATCGGCCAAGAAATGCCACCACAGAATTAAGCTTTAGAACTAATAGAACCTGCGCTCAAAGCAGCGACGATTATTTTCGCCCTCATGAAATGATTTCTCTCTTGACAGTTGCCTGTTATATCGACTTGATAGTAATTGCCGTCCTCTGCTCTTTTGGGGATCTTACGAATTCTACAGATCCTCGAGCCTAGTGGCGAGGGCTTTCCCGTAATTATGGGGACCGACGGTGGGTCTGAACAAAGTTTTTTATAGTGGAGGCGCGAGTTGCTGATACATGGTCTTCACTTTAACAGCATGGACTTTTGAGTAATGAGCTATATGTTGGTCACTTCAGTGATTTTGATGTGTGTTCTGTGTAAGGCACTATTTTACAAACGGTCAAAGTGCAAACACTTGCTTACGATTGCATTGCGTGAGTAAATAACACCATGATACTATACTTATTCTAACTATTATGCTATGAAGTCGAACTTGCTCATAGTTTTCATAGTTTCGTTTTCGTACTGTTCTTCTAGATTCTGGAATTAGAGGTGGGGTGTGCTTTGTGAGAAAATATGAGAAAACACAAAGACACAACTAAACAAACAAAACAACAACAAAAAGTGGCCTGTCCAGCACCAGCGACTCTGCTGATGGGGGTAAATAATAGCAATGAAAAGAAATGAGTAGTCTACGAAATAAAATGTGATTGGCATGGGGCGCACTTAAGAAAGGGGCTCTTCATACTTGCCTTCTTGTCAAACAAATATGTTAGACCCAAGTAACATTGAAGAGTCTACTTGGATTCTTCGCCCTCCGCCGATCTCCTCTTTCTTCCTCTCCTTCTTGTCCTTCCTCTTCTTTTTTTTTTTTTTTTTCTTCTTTTTCTTCCTATTATTATTGTTATTCGCCTGCTACTTTTTCTTCTTCTTCTTCTTCTTCTTCTTCTTCTTCTCCTCCTCCTTTCTCTTCTTCTTCTTCTTCTTCTTCATCTTCTTCTCCTCCTTTCTCTTCTTCTTCTTCTTCGTCTTCTTCTTCTTCTTCTTCATCTACTTCTACACTTACTCTATTACAATTTTTTTCAGACTGTTACAAGTTAAAATGTGATGTTTATCTATGGGCCTTCATTTTTCAGACTCAAATAGCACAAGTAAATTTTTATACCTGTAATGCGGGTCGTTTACTTACTGCCCCTGCACCAGTAACGAGATGGCGGTCCAAAGGTGGCTGAAAGGCGAACGAGAGCGTAAATGCACTGTGCGATAAGAAATATACCACATTCCTGACAAGAGCATTATTTTATTTCGAGAATTCTGCTGTAATCATTTTAAAATCCCATGAAAGAAAACGTTTACAAGAATGTTATATTATAAGCTTATATTTGTGGAAAGATGTAGGTCTATTTTTAATACAAGTTCCTTGCTGTTGAGCAATGCCAATGGTTTTGGTGGACTTTTCGACGTTACTGCTGCCATCTATTAAGATGTGATTTTTTTTTTTTTTTCTTTTCTTTTAAAGGAAAATGTGGAAATATTAGAATAACCCATTTGGAGAAAAAAAAAATGCTTTAGCTAAAAATAATGAGAGCTAAGAGTTATTCGAAGTATGAGATTACATGTATATTATAAGAACGTTTACGCCAATCAATATTCTGACATGACAGTACTGAACAGTACGATTAAAATCTTGGGGAATCATCGATATCAAAATTGTATCGTCGTTCCCCTTGAATAGTAATTATGACACCCTCATTTATTTATTTGTTTGTTTGTTTATTTGTTTTCTTTGTTATCAAAAGACAAAGATAGTTTCCCCTCACTATCCTGCTGAAGCCATTGTCCTTTGAAAAGACAAATTTAACTGGCATAACATAAGATGAATTGAGATGAGGTGAGGTGAGATGGGCAAGGATAGAATAAGATAGGACAAAATATAATTAATAGGATAGAATATGACACGGTAGGATAGGATAGGATAGGTTAGGATAGGATAGGATAGGATAGGATAGGGTAGGACAAGATAGAACAGAATATAATAGGATAGAGATAGGATAGGACAAGATAGAATAGAATATGATAGGATACTAATAGGATAGGATAGGACTAGATGGAATAGAATAGAATAAGATAAGATAAGATGAGATGAGATAAGATAAGATGAGATAAGATAAGATAAGATAAGATAAAGCAAGGCAAGGCAAGGCAAGGCAAGGCAAGGCCAGACAGAGAAAACCGGACAAGTCAATACAGATAAAAACAAAACAGAAAGGCAAACATTCACTACTCAGTGTGAAGGTGGGGGGTGGCGGGGGGTGAGAAAGATGAATGAAGATACAGAGAAAAAGAAGAAAGAACCTGAGATGTGGGGAGGGGACAGGGGAGTAGTGGGAGTGGATGAGTGGATAAGAACCTTAAATAGTCCTGTCTGGTGTAAACATTATAATTATTCTGTGGTATTACTTGGTTATGACAGGAAAAAGATAAGAAAAAAACTTTGAAAAGGCTGACTACATAGAGCTCATTTATCTAGATACAATAACACTGAAATTAAAACATGATAAATAGACCTCCATGTGCAGTTACATAATATTATATACATTTATTGTGAAAAACTCCAGCCATTCATAAAGATGCTCTGTTCTTGCTGATACTAGGATAATGTTTCAACTCCATCCTTTTTGTGAGCAGGAGAAAATGCTCATAGTAGGTGTTACTTTTTCTTTGTAGTTTAACTACATTTACTAGTGTTCAAAATTGTATTGTTAAACAGCGGGAAGCATCAGGTTGTATTCGATTAAAACATGTCTGCCTTTTTTTTTTTTTTTTAGTGGCTTGATGCCTCCTTGGCATTTGCAAATCGGTCGAAGAGTGGACCGAGACACTGCTGTCCAGGCAATCTTTACAAATTCCAAAATGTCCGCCTAGAATTTTTTTTTTTTTTCCCCTCACAAAACTGGACTTGCACTAAATGCCGAGATATTCTTACTTTTTTTAATGACTGAAAAGCTGCACCCGACAATAATTAAATTTTCCGGCGCCCTGGGGCTTACCTTTGCCACTATGATCTTTATAACCTCTAAACATTGCCTGCAGTCAAATTTAGGGTTCTGTCTTTCTAGATTGTTTCTAGATTTTTTTTCTTCATTTTGTATTTGTTATTTATTTACTTACGTGTCATATATTTGTTTATTTATTTGTTATTCACTATTTATTTATTTATCTATTGAGTCAGCAGCTTATTCTATTATTTATTTTCTTTTCTATTTCTTATTTATTCGTTCATTTCTGATTTGATTTATTTGATCTATAAACTTGGCATTTAATGTTTATTTTGAATACAAGATATGCACACATGCAAGAGAGTAAACACTCTGTCTGGAAGAAGATATTGACAGTCTGGAACGAATATCAACCGCACATGTTTTGCAGGTTTGCGACCATCTTAGAGGAATTGAAGATGAACCGAAGATTTGTAAATTATGCTGGATTCCATATGTCTTTTCAACACAAACCTGAATACACTTATATCCCTCCCACCACCCCGACCCCCCCTCCAAAAAAAAATTTAAAAAATCCCATACACAAATGCGTTGGCTTCCCTCAAAAGCTACAATATATTTTTTTCTTAAACACAATTAGAGACAGAAATATTTATTTTCAAAGGTAGGAACGAGATATTATTGAATTTGAATGAAACAAGATGAGTAACATGAAAGTGAATGAGAGAAGAAAAGATAAGACGGAGTGTGATGAGACGAGATGAGATGAAATGAGATGAAATAAAGTGAGATAAGATAAGATCGGATGCAATGACTGTGAGACAAGAAAGATAAAAAAAAAAATAATAAAAATAAGAGTGCATCAGCAAGATATGACCACAGAGCACGGAATGACAATGCAACAAACGTCAAAATAGTAATAAAGAATAGATTAAGGTAGACAAGATTAGAAAAAAAGACAAGATATGATAAGATAAGAGGCGATACACAGTCATGACGAGACATGGCAAGGCAATGCCAACAGCGGAAAGACAAGGCAATTACGAGGCAAGGCAAAGCAAGACAAAGGCAATTACAAGACAAGTTAAGGCAAGGTAATGACAAGACAAGGTAAGGCAAGGCAATTACAAGACAAGTTAAGGCAAGGTAATGACAAGACAATGCAATTATAAGGCAAGGAAATTACAAGACAAGGTAAGGCAAGGTAATTACAAGACAAGGTAAGGCAAGGTAATGACAAGACAAGGTAAGGCAAGGCAATTACAAGACAAGGTAAGGCAAGGCAATTACAAGACAAGGTAAGGCAAGGTAATTACAAGACAAAGACAATTACAAGGCAAGGTAATGGCAAGACACGGCAAGGCAAAGTAATGACAAGACAAAGGCAATTACAAGACAAGGTAAGGCAAGGTAACAACAAGACAAGGTAAGGCAAGGTAATTACAAGACAAGGTAAGGCAATGCAATTACAAGACAAGGTAAGGCAAGGTAATGACAAGACAAATTCAATTACAAGACAAGGTAAGGCAAGGTAATGACAAGACAAAGGCAATTACAAGACAAGGTACAAGGCAATTACAAGACAAGGTAAGGCAATGTAATGACAAGACAAAACAATTATAAGGTAAGGCAATGACAAGGCAAGGCATTTACAAGACAAGGTAAGGTAAGGTAATTACAAAGCAAGGCAAGGCAAGGCAAAGCGATTAAAAGACAAGGTAAGGCAATCACAAGGCAAGGCAATTAATTACAAGGTAATAACAAGGTAAGGCATTTACAAAATAAGACAAAGCAATCTACAAGACAAGACAAGGCAAAGCAATTATATACAGTGCTGCGAAGTCCGCGCCTCTATTTTTTTTTTTTTTTTCTAAATATCGCGAAATCCCGTTCCTGTATTCAACTTAGGTATTAATCATTCTCGCGAGACCTGAAGGGGATTACCCTAGGTTCGGGAAAAACGGGGGCGCGGACTTCGCAGCACAGACGATAAATGACAGTGAACAGTATAGAATGTTTGTACCCCCTACTAAAATTAGGAGGGCGGGGGGACTTCCAGTCGTTCGCACAGTCGGAACAACTCTATAGTTCAGATCGGAGTTTGCTCTTCACAGTAGTCAAAAGAGCAAGATGATCTATCAGGTGACAATTGGATATCGTTGTAACCAGCCCTGTTACCTCTCTTTGCTATACAGAAGCGGGATTGAACAAATAAATGTAAAGAGGAACAATATCATGTTATCGCATTTTGATTGAAACATACAACATGGAAATTTCCTTTAAAAAAAAAATCGTGGTATAAAGAGAATGTTTTCTTATTGCTGTTATTTTATTTATTTATTTTTTAAATTATTATTATTATTATTTTGTTTGTGATCAACCTTTCGAATGACAGGAAGTGTATGCTTTCTTTCCTCTTTTCAGCTCTAACTCAACATTTTTCTTGTATGGCAAAGGGCGCTAATATGTCTGAACACAACGATCTCCCACTTAAAATGTTAAAAGAATGGAGCAAAATATGAAACAGGTGGCCACCTTGGGATTAAAAACGAATCCATTTCTTCAAACTTGTGAACTCAAGAGTTGACTGTGCTGGGAGGATTCAGATATGGCCGACCTGTCAAAATACGTCGTAAGGACTTGAACCGAGAAATCGGGAATTTTTTAATAAAGCTGGTCTGGTAGAGAGGATTTTATGTCACAGAAATTGGAAGAAAATTCATTTATGAACCAAATAAAAAATATTGCTCTATCGGGCAGATTGGAAGTTTATGCGATGCTGTGAAGTGAATAATTATAAGATTTTATGCTTTATTGTTCATTTTTGTTGATTTTTATCCTGATTATGGCCGGTGCTGAGAGATCACAGCTTGTCGCTTCAATTTCCAATATCTATGGCTACAATCAAGCCAGCTCACAGCTTTTTCATCTCCCCCCCCCCCTCCCCTCAATTTAACCACATGAAAATGTACTAAATGAAATTGTACGCAATAGTGATAGCCATATCTGGTGGACAATCGACACGTGACTGGTTTTGAGTGGCGGCCAGTTCGCTTTGTGAGTCAGAAACACAATAGGCTTGTATGGCGAAGCTGTCGTAAAAAAAAAAAAATGGATGAATATTTCAGATACATCAAAGTATCAAGTTCTACTGAATAATATCAAATGGCTTTCGAAATTTCATACTTGGGAAACATTATTATCATGATCTATTTGAAGTTTGGAAACAAAAGGACATTTATGTAAAAACTGTAAGAGAACCCACGGCCTCCATTTTTTGTTCTTTTTTAATATGGCCCTACTACTTGAAGTGTTTAACAAGCCTGGGCACCTCAATGTTGATTTTTTTTTTTTTTTAAATTAAACTGAATGTTATTCAATTGATGAAAGAAAAGGTGTTTTGAACGCGTCATACTATCGCCAGTACAGTTCGGATCAAGCACCCTCGTGAGTTTATTATCAATTGTTATCGCATATTTAGAATAACATCAAAAATACGTGGGTTTTTTTTTCAGGTTTATATACATAGAAACACACATCCATATGCATTATTGTTGTGTGCCAAATTTTAGATGGATCCATTCAGCTTATCGTGGGTTTTCTTGCAATTTTATAATATAGATATTTTGTGAAAAAGAGGACTCAAATTCACGCCTTGTTACTGCAAGTCCAAGGAAGTTCGGTTTTTGTTGTTCTTATAGTTATTGCTGTTTTGTTATTGTTACTGTTACAAACGTTGTTGTTATGGGTTGTTTTTTGTTATTGCTGTTGTTGATATTAGTGCCAATGTCGTAGTTGTTTGTGTTTTTGTTGTTGTTGTTGTTGCTTTTGTTGTTGTTACAGTGTTTGTTGTTGTTGTTGTTCCTGTTGTGGCTGTTTTATGGTAATTGTTACTCTTATTATATGATTACTGATGTTGTTGTCGTTGTTGTTGTTGTGTTTTGCTATTATTTATTTCATCAAAGAATAGTTGATACTGTTCTGTGTGTTGGCTGATGTTGTTATGGTCGCTGTTGCTGATCTTATTATTGTTGTTATTACCTGTCCCTGTTCCATGCCAAGCTCCCTCCTTTTTCATTGCTATTTTACTCCTGTATCTGTCGAACGTTCATGAAAACTGCAGTGAGAGAAACAGCCAACAGCCAACAGCTCAACAGCCCAACAGCTCAAAAGCTCAACAGCTCACTATTATGATAGTATAGTTTTCATACTTGTTTTGTCAGTGATACTGAATTTCAGAGTAATTACATTGTTTAAAAGTTTCATGTAAAATTACCGCAAACGTTTGTCACCCCCCCCCCCCAAAAAAAAGCTAACTTATGTCCATAAAATTACAGCAAAAAGTTGGCTTACTGTAAAATACTTTTTTTAGGCCATGAGTTTAAAAAAGACAACAATTTGGCACCAAAATAAAGGGCAAACGTTTACTGTAAAAATAGACGGTAAAGTTTGGATTATGTTGAATACAGATGAAAAGTTGCCCTAAATTTACAACGCGTTCATGAGTTATAAAAGGATATCAAAATGTGTATGTAAGTTTGGGTAATCAAATATTGTATTGCAAAACGAAAAGATGGATGTAAGCAATTTTGTGGCCTCCCGTAGGGATCGTGACATACTTTTCGAGGCACCTGTTACAAAGTGGTTAGAGTTTATCATACAGACCAACCTGGCGTAAAAAGCTCAGGGTGGCCTGCGGCTTTGTGGGACTGGAAACATTAAACTGCACTGACAACCGTGCATTTTTGGTTCTGAATGTATCTTCCATTTAAGTCACATTTCAACGAATATTGCTACTGGTTACTGGATACTGGTCCCGTAACCCGCTTCATGACGGATGAACGCTGGATCAGCTGGTTCCACTTGGTGCGAATACTGCTAATAAAGAAACGAAGAGAACGAACTATAATATTAGCACCTGAGACAGCCTTGTTATGTGGCTGAAAAGCTTAAGAAAATAGGAAAAGAAGGTGTGAAATAGACTAATGTTGAGTCTTTATTACATCATAGACTGTAGTCCGATCACTCCATTATGAGGTTGAAAGACGTGAATAGAACGTAACATAACTGTATGGCCTCTAGTGGTGACCTCACAAATGATAAAGAAGAAAATAGTAACCAGTTATACACGGTTATGTGATCAAATGATCGGTTTACATATCCGCTATAAATCTTCGGTTATTCCTAGGTTCATCCATCACCTAATACGGCCCAAACCGTTTAGTAGTGATGTCACATATGACCAAAAAGCAAAAAAAAAAAAAATATATAAATAATAATTATAATCATACTTTGAAGATAAATTTGGGTGGAATGGACAAGTTTTAAGCTGGGTGAGGCCCTTGGCAAGGCTGAAAATAGAGAAGGATGGAGAAAATTGGTTGCCGATCATCCTTGTTGCCCCAACGGTCGTCTAGACTAAAGTGAAAAGTGAAGTCAAGTGTGATAATCGGTTACAGCAGTTCTTTGATCCAGTGATCGGTTTTGAAAATCCTCGATCATGTATAGGCCTCCTTATCGCCTACTGTGGTCTCCACTGTTTAGAAATGGCGTACCACAGATCCCCCCCCCACCCACACACACACACACACAAAAAGGGAGGGGAATTTTACTCGGTCATATATCCGGTCATGAAAATCTTCGGTTATTTATGCCCCAGGCTTATTTCCTGCATGCGCACACTTCTAATGAATAATAATAATAATAATAATATGAAGGATGCTCAATTCATAATATTAATTTTATCTGTGATTTTCGAGTGCATCCGTGAGTTGTAGCCTACATAGGCTCCATAAGAGCAAGAGCTCACCTGTGTCGATGCTAGGAAAAGATACATCAGGTGTGAGTTTCACCAAATGAAGCAGAGAGCCAGGAAATGAAGGCAGTGAAGGAGATAAGATAAGGAGAAGGCAGAGTTTATTCATCCGGTGTATATTTATCCTGGCAGGGAATGGGAGGACTTATTTCATTATAGACTTGAAAACATTTCATCATCGCCTTTCCTGCTTGTGTTCTCTCTCTCTCTCTCGCCCTCTCTCTCTCTATCTATCTATCTATCTATCTATCTATCTATCTATCTATCTATCTATCTATCTATCTATCTATCTA
>JBCAUA010000013.1:3236793-3259942 GCA_038406235.1 Peronia verruculata | reverse complement strand
CCCCCCCCCCCCCCCCCCCCCCCCCCCCCCCCCCCCCCCCCCCCCCCCCCCCTCTCACCACATAACATCTGGCAGATAAAAATATTCCTGTGTTTTTTTTGTAAGTTTCAGTCCAATCAAATTATGTTTTTAAGTATTTTTTTTTTTTTAAATGAATTTGACGCCTTGAATATTATCTCTGTTTTGCCCATAGATTATGCGTTTCCCTACATCATAGTTGTTGTATCAGTCATCACTAGTGCTTGTCACTTGGCATCAGAGGAAGATCAGGTAATGTCCTTGCTCATGTTTCAGAATTATTTTGATGCAGATCAAACATATCTTTCATTTCAAAATATATAAAAAAAAAAAGGTATCTTTCAAAACATGTTGTTGAAAATAACTGTTCAGATACAAATTTCTTTACTAAAGTTGATTATCTATATCGAAAGTTTATTAAAGTATTAAATATATTCTTAATGTTTGAATGTGACAAAATTTGTACATTTGAGATGCGACATAATGAAATCAGGCGGTGGTCAAATTTTGGACATACGGAGTTATTGAAGATTGTTCATTTCCCTGTCTGTGTGAAAATTGTTTTATTCTACTGTAAGTATAAGAGATATTGGCAATTTAAGGCAATTGGGGGTGGCCTGTTGCAGCAGCCTAATTTAGTGAGAACATGGTGGATCATTTTTGTAATTAACCCTTACTAGATCTTGCCACTAAATTACAATTTTTGGACTTTTACTCAGTCTTATTTCAGCAAATTTGGCTCTGAAATGTATTTTTAGATTGATACAGAAGGGTTCTGTGAAGAACAAAAAAATTGAGTGAAAAAATTCATTCACTGTTGAAAAACATGTGATTTCTCCACGCCTCAGTTTGACAAGTATCTGATTTCATCATGTTGTGACTCATTTGTTGAATTTTGTCTTACTGTCTTTTTCAAGCCAGAAAATATTCTGTAAGTTTTGTTTATCACAAATAAATAATGTTGTCCACAAAAGAAAAATATATATTTGTTGAAATTGATTATCTATATCATATAGTTCTGATGTTTCCAGTGTTATTGCTGTTTGATTTAATCATTGCATCATAAGATCATGTATTTTTCAACTCCATTTTTATATGCTTATTAGAATGGTTGAATATTTCCAAGTAACCAAGAGATGTTTCCTAATATTAATACTTATGTGTAAGGAATTAAAAAATTGTGCAGCTGTTTCATACAGCAGGCTGTTTTCATGAATAGGGCCTATTTAAATGTGAACATAAGCTGAGCTGATGTTGGTTATTCCTTTTGTTCATTTTTATAATTAATTGCTCAATCAGTGATTATACAATAATAGTTATTTTTGTCCATCTGAACTTTTTTTTTTTCTCTGATCTAGGGCCTGTAAAATTTATCTTCTAAGAAAATTAATTTTAAATTTTGTTTTCATTGCAGAAGATGAAAGAGCTTGTCAAGCAGAATTTCACAAATATCCGAAACCTGATCATTCTCCTAGGCCACTGGTGTCTCCATGCATATGGCATCATAGCAATCACACAGCTGATTCAACCAGCATTCCATGCTTCTCTCATTGCACTGGTCCCATTCCCTACCATTTTTTACATTGTGACAGTACGCTTTACTGATCCTTCATTGATCTATCCATTCAGACCTTGCAATTTACAGGGGGTCTAGCCTTTTGTATACTGCACTGTTTGTTAGGTCTGATGTCATCCATCAGAGTGATTAAATGTTTATTGATTAATTTCACTTTATGAAATATTGATTAATTTCACGATGACCTTGAGGAGTATGGATGATAAGTGATAACATATTTTTTTGTTACATGAACATGAGAGACATATCTGCCTACCTTGTGCAAACAGTTTTCAGTTTTCCTGGCCTCTGGTACCATGAGGTGTTATAGTGAAACATAGACTTCTGTAAGCTGCAAGGTGGGTAGCCTGAAAGAGGGACAGAATATGGGCTCAGAATGTGGTTGTGGTGGAGCCACTCAATCATTGTCTTGGTCACCCTCTAGCTTTTCATCCGGAGTCCCATACCGTAGTGTATGGTGATCAGGCCACAAATATTGCAAGTCCCAATACTTTCTCTGATTCTTACTCTTCGTCAATTTTTGTAGCTAAGTCATTTTTCCACTTTGAATAATCTGTTCATATTCCCTTTCTTGTCTTGAGCAATTGAAGATCTACTGTCAGCTTTGTTTGACCTAATGCATCTTCGCCAGAACCCTCTTATCTGGCATATCCTTTTTGAAGTTTCCATCTTCCATGACTTGGAAGGAGTGGAATTTGGGAAATTGCACAAACAGTTTATTGCGTGATTCAGAAGTGTTTATATTCAAGAGACAGCTGAGAATAAGATCCAATGTATATGGATTTTGTACACATACTAAGTGGATAAAAAAAAAAAAGAAGTGAGTGGGATGAAGAGGGCAGTTCTAAACCACTTGGGACTAGGTCAACAGGATTAAGTTAGGAAAGGTTTATCTTCACCATTTTCAGTGAAAAATACCCTCTTACCCTTGTATATACTACAATACTGGAAACATGCAATCTCTCTTGTAAGAAAATGTCTGGGGCTCAGCTCCAGGCCCATGTCCTCAGGGAATGGTCCTCCAGCTTCAAAAAAAAAAAAGGATCATCTTTGATTAATTAGTAGCTTCACTGCCAAACATCAGTGATTATCTTAAGATGCCCTCACACCTTCCACAGCTAATCTACACCCACACTCAGTCCTGCCCATGTGAGTCAAGCTGTAGCCCATTCGCTACTTTCCCACATATAATCAGAGGAGGACTATTTATTATCCAGGATGTTTGATTGTTACATGAACAAGCAGATTAGTTACACCAGACTTGAACTTTCAATGCCACATCATCTGCCAGTCAGCAGCTTGTGGCATTTATCAAATTCAAAAGATTCTGCATGTGGATGTGAAGCGAAATGCTGGCCAGTGGTTGAAATACTGTTTCAGAATCAAAGGAGAAGACGGGGTGGTTGGTGGTGGACACAGTAGGTACATTTTCCTGCTTTGAAATGGTGCGATTACCTTAGTGTAGCTTGCACACTGGCATTATGGCTTGACTGCGAGTGAGAAGAGAAAGGCAGCACATGTTACATGTAATGTACAGGAGATCAAAGTCTTCAAGGACTATGTATTGCTTTCTCAGTGTTCCCCTGCCCTGCCTGTCACAAAATGTCACATGGCCCACGAACATCAACATAGCATACATTGAATGGGCTTGTATTTGGCTTGCGACATCACCAATTGGTTGTGAGAACTGTATTTCCTAAAATTTTCAGAGAGAGAAAAATTTTTAAATGGAAGTTCCATAAAGCGGGTTTGTATTATTATTCAGATTTTGACTAATGATAGTGAAAGGAAAAAGTCAAAATTACACGAAGTTTATTTTACACAGATTTTATTTTACATGAGTTTATCTAAGTGGACTCCACTGCAATTATGTAGTCCACACTTAAGATGGCATGAAAGAGTGTGATATTTAATTTGTGTGTGTGTTTATATTTCATTGATTTTGTTTCATACGTGTAACCCATCTTAATATTTTTGGGACAGTATTGATGTTGCTTTGAAAGTGATGGGATGGAGTGTGAACTTATTGATTTTTTAATTGTTATGAAGTCAAATTATTAATGTTAATGTTTAATGTACAAAGGAATAACATTTGTGTATTTGAAAGGCATGCATCTGTTATTTGTTTAAATAGCTAAAAATAAAAGAACAGTTTAATTCATATGTTTGAAAATTCATAAGATAGAAAATGTTTCGTTTGTTTGGGGAAACAGAACAAATGCATTTAACTTATTGTTCGCATGAATGTATGTTTCATCGACTGAATGAATTAATGAATTATATCTCTAACCATGAAAAATTTTTCATTTTTATGCATATTTCCTTATGTGTCTCTTGTATCAATTTGTGTGAAGAGAGATTTGTATTTGAATAGTCTGGGTGTAGTCCCAGCCAAGACAAAAAAAAAAAATCATTAGCACAACTAATTCTAGTCAGTGACAGACTATGTGAGAACTAATCAAGGAAAGGCAAGTGTGTTGTACTAGGGCCATCCACAGATCATCTAGAGGCGCCAAAGGTGTCACTTCAATAAACTGGTCAGTACCGGTATAGTTTTGAGAAGTATAAAATATACTGTTTACGACTGATGCAGTAAGATAAAATATTAGGATTAATAGGATCAGGGAAAAGCATTGTTTCATTTGGCAGTCTGGAGATAGTAAAGGTTGTCACAGCAATAGAAATAAAATGACCAGTTGTTCTGAGCACTGACTAAAGTGATGCATTGTTTATGATTGATATATTGATGATTAAATTAAAGCCATGTTTTCTCTACTCTGTGTATTTCTGTTGTCTGTTCCAAGACTGTTCTTGTGAATTTCTGACCTCTCGGTTCATGCACAAGTATGCATGGTAGTGTTGGTAGATGAAAAATTTAACTATTTATTTATTTATTTATTTACTTATTTATTTTCTTTTAAAGTGTGTAGTTTTTTGTGGTTTTTTAAGTGTGCAGTTACATACATATATATAATGTATATTAGTTTTATTACCTGCACATATATCAAAATGTTATTTTTTTTTTTTTTTAAGTATAGCATTTACCTACAAGCACAACATATAAAAAGCCTCAGCTGATAAGAGGAAGAAAATATGTAACAAAATATATTTTTTTTTTTGTTGTTGTTGGTTTAGTGTGTTTAATTTTGAATAAGGAAAAATTTGAACAACAGTCAAATAGTGTAGATAAAATAATGAAAATCTGATCATATACAAACGGCAACCATGACAACATCACAATAAGAGAGATGATTTAAAAACTTTCACACCAAGAAAAACAAAATATTGAAGGACAAGAGAGAGAGAAAAACTGTGCTATAGTGGACATCTGGAGAGTGGACATCTGGAGAGAACAAGGTTGTGGATTGAACAAAAGTAGGTGAAGACACTGTATGCAAATATATCAAAATAGTGTACCAAATGCCTAAAATTGTAAAAAAAAAAAAAAACCAAGTTTCTACATTCTGTCATTTCAACACATGTCCTATTACAAATGAAATAGTAGCATCTCTAAATGAATATATTTCTTAAGAGTCTGACTGTAATTTGCAATGGTTTGCCTTGAGTCTTTATTTTGACATGGTTCTGTAATTGACATGAAAAAAAAAAAAAAAAGAAAAGGATTTCTGTCTTGTTACAGGTAATTATTATTGCACAAACTGTCAAAAGGCTCAGCTTTTTTAATCTTAATACACTAATTTTTGGTACATGTACACTGTTGATCAGCAAAACAATTGGGGGAAAAAATGGCTGCATGAGATATGAAGCTATGCAAGAGATGTTACCAACAGCACTGATATCATGTAAGGTGTTATGGATAATTAAAATACATGTACATGAACATATGGACACTGTGATTTCAATACACATGTCCAAAGGAAAAGTTCCCTGGAGCAATACCCTTTTTTTTTTTGTTGTTGATGTTTTGTTTTTCAGATTTACATGGATCAAAAGAATACTTGATTTATTCTGCATTTGTCTAATTTCTTGCTTCCTAAGGGTACCCCAATTCAATACCAATGTTACTATCCTAACAAACATAACTTTACAGAGAACAAACAAAAATGTAATGAAAAATCAGCTGCTCAATAAGTTAGTCATGCCTCTTATCTGTGTTACAACTATTTATCACAGTTGGATTAGAAGATGGGGGATAGGAGAAAAAGATGGAAAATCATCATCATCATCATCATCGTTTTAAAAAATACACACTCTACATTAGCAAACCACTAGCTGACAAATAAGACCATGATGAGGTTAGAAATATGTATGTGTGTAAACAAGAGCAGGGAATGCAAACAAGGGATGGGCATCAAACCACACAACAATACATGACCAAAAAATACATCCAGTATAACCAGTGAGAAAAACCAAACCAACCACTCTCAAACATAACGATGGGCACAGAAAATAATAGTACATTGTATTTTTTTTTTAAATTTTATTATTTTTTAAATAGAACTTTAAATGTTAGGATCGTCTTAGAAACGGGTCTTGGGTAATCTGATGGGCGCTTAACAGTATTTTAGGTAATTAAAAGCATCTTGAGAACAAAAAACAAATTTTAGTTTACTGTTGGACTCATTTCTGATCAAGCATTGTACAATCATTTTTTTTTCAAAATTATAAGTCCATATAATGACTGATGCTTATGATAAACAGTTTACGACATTGCTGGAGAAAAAAATATATATGTATATTTATACATATATAATTCTGTAAAACTGCTGAGAAAAGGCTGTGAAAGAAGAGCCTTACGACTACAGTCCAAAACAGTTTGAAATCCACAATGAAGTAACGACTGATATTTCAAGAGACTACCAATCAAAGCATTACTGTTTATTTTCGAGAAAGTTTGTGCCTGCCGTTAAAGATACACTGTGTCCCTTACCAGCACCTTGAAAACCCCACTATTATGTCTCATCCTTTATACACATTTTACGGTGATGACGTATTACTGAACAGATTAAAAATTATGACCAAAAAATATTCAGGTCCTATAGGGAGAAAAAGCTGCTTTACAAAATATCAGCAGAGCAAGTCTTTTGTCATTTAATAGATATGGATGATGTAAATGATGTCCCTCACATACGCTGCTATCCACCTTTAAATATACATCTTGTTCTAAAAACTAAGGGTCAATCCCTTAAAATTTTATGATACCAGTAACATTTAAATTTTACAATCCTTAATTTTGATAAGTTAGAAAAGATTTATGGCAAAGAACAATTAATGCAGGACATAGTGGCATTTAAAAATTATGCTAGTTTCAAGTCATATGCTTTGAAGAGATTAATCTGTATAGTAGTTGCTGTTATGAACATCATGCTCAACGCCAAGCAATGGATCTCCTTTTACACTAATACCATATGCTGCTGTATTTGTCTGCACAGCCATACACTGATATTTCAGTATTTTGGACCTAAAGAACTGAACTCTCTGTATGCACAATATTTAAATGCCAAATGTATGAACAACAAAAAAAAAACAAAAAAACTAGGAACATCCAGTGACAAAATTTATTTAAAATCAGTCGCAGAAATATGGTTCTATAAATATTGCTGCGAAACAAAACAGCCACATCTCTGTGCCCCCCAACCCATTTCCAAAATTTCCAGCAAAGTTAACAGGAAATAAATACTAATTGGTTTTGTATTAATTTCTAGGAAATTAAGTATGCTGTTGATATAGATTAAGTCTCATTTTTTTCAAATTGTTTTACTCAAAATACTAATAAAACTGCAAACTTTTGTTATATTTATATTATCTCCCCTGAACATGCCTCTTGACTTCTCTTGTGCAACAATTATCTCTTTTTAGCAATGATGGTTTCTATCTCCTTTTTGCAATGTTTATTTTTTCTATCATTTTCTATCATTTTCAGAATCTCAAATTTGTTAGATCTAAAACTATACATACTTTTGGTGGCACTTTAATCTTGAAATTAACATCTGAAATAGTGTCATGTATTTTTCTTTTCCTCATTTTTGCAAGGAAATTCCCACAGTCCCATATTACCTCATATAATACATATTACCTCCAAATCTACAGTATAGAAAGAGTTAACAGCTCTATTTTATTGGACTAACAAGTGTTTTGATAGGACCTAATGAGAGATAAAATTATAATAATTATAATGATTTATTAGGGTTGGCGTCATTATTTAGGTTGTATAGATGATCTACTGTCATCATGCCAGAGGACGGCCTTTATAACTGAATCTCTCTGCAGATAAGTCTTTCCAACTGGAAAAGATTTTTATCCTTTAATTATATTGTTGCATGGCTTTCAAAATTTGTGCTGAATTATTCTTGCAAACTGAAATGAGCAGAGATAAGTAACAAAGATTTGTTTCATTTCTTGTAATAAATTTTGAGTATTTCAAGTAAACAATCCTGTCAGTAGACGTGCCCATGCAATATCTCCAGGAGGATCTCAACAATCTCATGCCACTGACTAAGATAAAAGAGTTTCAGCAGTTTTAGGTCTGTAAAATTTGTGAGCAATGCAGGCAACCTGTCTCATTCTTAAGACTGAATCCAGCCAAACAAAATATGGTGGTTTCGTTACATCAGAATGATTCTTAAACAAAGATTAACAGTGTATGGACAAACCAACACCAATGAAAGATATCAACGCTATGATTTCCTACTGTATTATGGGAAATGTAGAAAATCTTGATTACACTAGTATTATCATCGTCAAGAACTGCAAAGTTGTATTCACAAATGTATATTTGTACACACAAAAGAAAAAAGCTTTCTGAAATTTCTATATTATTCTTTGGAAAATGTAAGAAATTCATCATGTTTTATACAATTTTATGGAATAATGGCTGTATGTATATACAAATCTGTTCTCATACCTTTTTACAATAAGAACTAAAGATGACTCTGGGATATATAATATAATGATTAAAAGCATTTGTGACACAATGTCCAACGTGGAGATAAATAAATACGTGCAAACACAACAATAGGATGTCTCTATGCTGCTGTTGCATAACTAACACATTACGACAAGAAGATTCTTTTCCACTTTTCAGTGACAGTTTTTCTTTGCACATCTTAAAATCCTGTATTCATGCCTTTCATTGGTCGTTAGGGAACACAAATGTACATTTAAGTTTGTTAATTGTTCAGCTAATCTCTGCTCTTTTAAATACAAGTCTTTAAACCCATCTGACCAAAAGTGCATGAAGACTAAACTTTCACTCAAATCACAATTATTTGGCCTGATTCAAAGCAAGTGATTTCATAGCACTTGTTAACATGCAAATCATTTTAAAATATCTCAATAAGCCAGAGATAATTCTCTCTATAGTTTATCAATTTCAAAACAATTTTTGTAATTGCCAACAACTTCATACCCTGGTTAGAGAAGAATGTACCATAAAGGCAATAAGAATAATTTTCAAGTGCATTTAGGATCTGAGTTCTCAATGAAAAATGACTTGACATCCCAAGCTAATTTCAGAGCTACGGCAAACTGATGAACGATGAAAAAAAAAAAAAAATTGTACACAAGTAAAATTCTGTCAAGTATGTTGCAAGAAACCCCACATACTCTACTTAAAATTAATGTCATGGGAAGCTAGATGACTTTTTTTTCTTTCACATATATATCAATTAAAGATAAGCAATGCTATTCGTAAGCACACTAAAGAAAGAAAAAATACTACAGGCCTATTAATTACAACAAAGATACCACTACAATGAAAAAAATAAATAAATAAATAGAGAGAAAGAATATGGGAGCCTTGAACTAGACAGAGAAGAAGCAGTATGTGGTCTTTAGTAACTGCAAGCTATACGTACATATATATATCTAAAAAATAATAAAAAATAAACCACCAAAAAAAAAAAAAAAAATGGTCACACAACAAAAAAGATCCTAATGAAAAATTACAAATGGCGTGAGTTCTGAATAGTATACATTATCAGGGCGTGATAAGCTACACTATAGCCAGCATAGGAGCATAGTTATTAGTTGTGGATAACACATGATTGAATCATTATCATTATAAAACATTCAAAGTATAAAAATAACCCACATATAGACACAATTCAATAGTCAAGGTAAAATAATTATAAATATAGACCAAGTAAAAGTTCCATCAGAGTTCTCTTACATATCAAATTCAGTGCGAGTGTCCCAGTCTCCTTTCCACCATTTACACGGCATATACAAAACAAGACCAGACTCCTGGCTGGCCAAAGTCATGGAATTATGTCTTGCTTACTTCATTGTGAAACATTTAGGACGAAACACTTAAATCCCTCTACAGCACCTATATTGCATGTACATGGGGGTGTTTGGCAAATGATTCATAAGCCCATGAACCTTCAGCAGATTCCTTTCTCCGTTTCACCCATTGACTGTCAAACTATACAACAATACCTTTAAAATGGACTTTGCACTGCACTGGCAAGGTAATAAAAACCTTCCACTTTCCATATCAAATTGAAATATGATTTTTAAGTTCGACGGAACTACCTACAGAGCTACAGAACAATTTCTGTTGCTTTGATTAAAGAACACACCGCTCAAACAAATCTGCTACCAGGCAACTGCTTTCACTTTTGCTTTGGATTTTGACTTCCGAACTCTTCCCCTTGACATTTTCATCCAGCCTTGTCTAAAGGGATTATCAAACCCTTCTCATTACTTCTCAAATGACCACACCATAGAGAAACCCATGTTGCAGCCACTGGTTATCATACGCAGTTCTTCCTACATGAACTCCCAGCAGATCTTTGTTCTTCAGTTTTGTTTCCACCATCATCAATTTTTTACCCTCTTCCTGCATAAATGCACTGAGTAAGCCAGACTGGGATATTTCACAGAACTGCACTTGAAACTTAACTGATGCTGAGACAACTGATGGTGCAGTCAATCATTGTGACCTTCATATATGAACTTTTTGCATCAGAATTTAGCCCAAAGTACCCTGTACCACTATTATGCTTTACAAGTAATAAAAGCAAGAATATCATATGTGAACTTAAGGACGCCTATCATAACGCTGTGTAATCTATGATATTCATCTTCTTCAACCAAATATCAGTCCATGAAAAAAGAACATAATAGAGGATAAAGAAATATTATGTGCCGATTCAAGTGACATTCATATTTTAAAATCAATAAATTTTCGTCAAAAACCAAAGGAATCAAACAACAAAAACAACCAAAAAAAAAAAAAGTAAGGATAAATAAATCAAAACTTTAAGGGATTTATAGAAAAAGTTATACCCATAAGGTATCAAAACAGGAATGCAAATGGACTGAGAAATGATGCCCAGCTTTAAAGCTGTTTGTATGCACAGAGAATACACATTGTCAGCAGTCATACTTTCAGAATCCCAAGATGTATAAGAAGTAAAATGCATGTCCAAATTCCGCAGAAAACTGACAGACTACATCAAAAAATGTTTTTCTCTAGCATCCTGCATAATGATATCATTAAATTTTCTATTAAAGATGCAATCTTTGTCTGTAAAGTCCTAACTGCAGTGAATTCTGTAACTAACCTGATGAAGAGAGAAACACTGGAAACAACAGTACACCGCTGTACTTGGTGAGATCATTTGTGAAAAAAAAGTTCAGATCGAAAACCATAAAGCTTGCTCTATATCTGTTTTTGAAACAGCACGCAGCTTATTCCTGGGGCTGAAATAAAAAAAAAAAAAGTATATATATTTGTGTTTATGGATTGTCAACATAACCCCTATCAGAAATGAAAACGCTGCAAGTATACAGAAAAGTAAAACTTTACAATGGAGCAGGAAGAAAACGTAGCTATTCAGTAATCCTGGTAAGTTGTCGAAGTTGAAGAAAAAGAGCTCTGTTGAAACATTCACTCTCGCAGAATGAGATGCAGGTGACTGGGACACATGATCTTACACATCCACAACCATTTTCTTGTGAACATCCATATTTCCTACCACCTGTGGATGATATATTTTAAAGAGATCAAAAAATGGATCAAAATGCTGTAAATATCCATTAGAAAAGTGACAATATACAATACAATCAACATACAACCACACTGCTTACATTGACATTCTCCTTGTATCGACATAATTTTGGATCCAGATTTTTTTTCTATATATTATTAGTAAATTAACAAAAACATATAGACACTGTTGTGCCATCATTCCTCTTATTATCAACACACTTGGTAGTTTTTTCCCCTTATATTCTTACTATACACAGAGTACCCTTGTGTTCTGGTGGACCAAAGTTTATTTAAAGATAAACAAAGGTGACTGCCACACTATTCCATGACTGCACACTTTGTCATGAACAGCTTGTGACCAGCTGGACTAATTTCCACACATATTATTGCCAATGCTAACTGTTAAAGGACTGGTGGGGCTACAAGGGCTACACAGTTAGCATTCGTGATGCAGCCTGGAGGCTATTTTCGCTGAGAGATGATTTCAAACATTACCATCGAATTCTGCATGGTCATACTGGGGGAAAACAATTGGAAAAAATGTGAGATCACTCGTGGTTGCCATGGCAATGACCACCATCTTGGATTTTACTTCACGATATTAAGGGGAGGGGTGGCACTTGAAGGTCATTCCGCCTCTTTGATCTCCAAAGTTTGCACTGCCATTAATCAATAGAATAGTTCAGGAAAAAGTTCTAGATCTAGATTTGGTATGACTCATGACTAATTCACAGATGGTGAACACACTTATCTCTTATCCGTTGTATATTTATCCCAGCCAATTTCACAGCTCCTCATGAGATTGTCTTCAATTTTTGGGGCACACAAGAACTGAACTCTAGATCTGTATCTAACAATGGGCTGATCTCCAGGTACTGAACTACACACAAGAAATTGTCAATGTCATCAACTAGGCCTAGGATTTACATGTCGGGTTGCTTTGTATAGCTCTAACACAATATTGGGCCCTGTCTGGGCTCAAAATTATCTGTGCAAGAGTAAAAAGAGACCATATTATAACCACTGCATAATGTTAACTTTGCTGAATTTCTGGCACAGTAAAAGCTAGTGTATATGCTGTTGAGGAAAATGTTCAGATTGAACAATTGATCTTGACAATAATAAATGAAATATGGTTTGCTCCACACTGATCAAGTTTTTCCAGATTTTTTTTCATACTTTCTCCCATTTTTCACGATTTTTCATACTTGCTACAGGCCTGGAAAAGATTCACGTAATTTTTCATATATTTTCCAGACTTTCAGATTTTCACATGAACCCTTAGTGAGGCCCTCAAAAACCCAGTTGTAATCTTATGGGAGGTCTTATGGTGATGGAGTTGGGGAGCAAAATTCAAGCAAAAATATAAACAGACAGCCAGGAAAAGGCTAAAAAAAAAAAAGACCTGGAAGTCTTGGAGAAAGGATTAGTATCTAGGTCAATGCTGATCTAAGGCTAAATGCTGAAAAAAAAAACTTGTCAATTTTTTTGCCTTTAAAAAACTTTAAATGCATTTTTTCCAAAACCAAATTTTTTGTCACCATTTTTTATCCCTACTTTTTGATTGATGGATCAATTCTGACTAAATCTGATATACACATCATTTCCTCAACAAGACAAAAACAAACGTATATAAGCATCTCCTATTATGTTTTTAAGTTTTGGAGAAAATTACACTTTCCTTTAAAAAAAAAAAAAAGGGTGAAATGTGAAATCACTTCTACCACCTGTAACCATTGGTAAATGTCTTTGAGAAGTTTCATGAACAAAGCATAACAACCGCAGAAAAATATGGATGCCTACTTACATCACAAAATTCCTCAAATGAGATCTTGCCATCACCATCAGTGTCTGCATGGATAATGGTTTTGTCTACAATCTGCTGAAGCTGAGTGTCTCTAAGATTGTTGCCTACCATCATTTTCAAAACCTGAAAAAGCTCTCCATTTGAAATGTAGCCATCCTTGTCCATGTCGTAAATCTTGAAAGCAACTGTGAAGATAATGAGTGTATGGGTGAAAATCACTTTTCTACTTCACGATGTAGTGCTAGCAGATATGGCTGGAGTTAAGGCATACATGATGAAATGTATATGGTTTTAACTCACTTGAGCGTAGTCAACATTCAGCTCAACACAGGACATCTTTTAAGTGACTTCTTAAATGCGTACTGTAGAAAAGTATAAGGGAGATCAACATTTTATCACACTATGATTTCAAAAACACTCATTAAACTCATTCACTGCTGAGCAAAATTTTCTTGTCTCCCCTGCTGTGCTGACCATTTTCTGGTAAATATAGCTGAATGATCCTGCAAGATTTCTCGTTGGTAGCAGGGAATGAGTAAATTTTTTAAGTAATCAAGCTGTTTCTAATCTATGAATGTTTTAAAGTAGTAATATAGTTAGTATGTTAGTCAAAATTTTTTCACACTTTTCTTTTTTCACATGATTGGCCTCTAAGAAGCACAGGAATACTTTTTATGCTCCAGACAGGAATTGTTTGTTTGTGTCAGGGTTTAACGGCACAGGAATAACGATTTAGACAGCATTCTATACAAAACTCTGATAATGATTAAGAGTATATTTATGATATATAGCTAGATCTAGATTTAGTACAGGCAATCGGTGCATTCATATACTTTAGATCTCAATCTAAATATATCAATAAAAGACTCTAGATAAGCACAAGGCTTCAAACAATTATTAAAATATAGATCATCCCTCTCATAATTATAAAAAATTATTTTAACATTTTTATACAAAACATAAAAGACTTATTGCTGGAACAGATCAGCCTCAAATACTTCTGGGATCAAAAACAAATTTATTGTCACTATCAATCTAAAAAAAAAAAAAAAATCTCCTGCATAATGCATAAAGAAAAACTGATTAATTCTACAAAGGCAAAACCAATGCTGAAAGTCTGGTACATCAGTTACAACTGAATGATATCTTTACAAGTAATATTTTCAGGCAAATCATCCAAGAAAGTGTGCAATATATAAGTGATTTGTTCTCTACACCCAAGTCCTCAAACCACCATCACCCCAGTATATTATTCCATAGTTTGTTTCCCCTTAATTTTGAAACAAAATACACTATCAAACGTTATTTAGCGTAAATTTCTGTTTCATATCTTATTTGAAAAAAACAAACAAACAAAAAGACATGAAACCTGTCCTCCTCATTTTAGCATGACAAGTTACCAGCAATAACAAATGTAAGCAAACATAATATTTACTATTACTGTGTTCTGAAAATCAAAATCAAAGCTAACAAAGTTAAAAAAAAATTAAAGTTGCTTCATTGTGATCTCTTTATGTGTAAAATAATTTAACCAGACACATTCAAACATTTGACACTTGGCATTGATAACCTTTATATTTACAAAAACTCTCCCATCCAGCTGTTGCTACCCATTGATTTTGCTTCCTGAATAAACATCAAGCTGGCAGATGTTTCCCATGTGGTACAAGTTATGAGCATAGAAGGTGTAAAGAGTTATTTCTCACAACACTGCTCTCGCAAATAAAAAAGGATTTTCTTAAAGATAATATTTGCAAAATTTTCATAGTTATGTCTTGCATGACAGTTCTTAAAATGTAGAGATTCTCTTCGACATTATATCTATATCATTATTATAGCTATCCCTTATGAGACAGCTCTTAAACGCAAGATTCAGTTCTCTTTGACATAAGAACTGCCTAATTTTTGTTCTCTATTTTCTCACATGAGCAAGGTGCATCATTCTTTCTTCAACTAGATTTCTCTGGAGATATCACATAAGATTAAAAAAAAATCTTGTGATTATGATAACAATATAAGAGAATTTAATTTTTGTTTTTCATAGAGAGACTGATTTATTCTGGTGCATTCATCCGAGAATCAACAGAATGAAATCAAGTGCTTGTCAAACTGAGTCACGTGAAGAATTTATGATTTTTTCAAGAGTGAGTGCGTTTTTTATTTAATTCTTTATTTTTCCCCACAAAACCTTTCCATGCTCATTTAAACGTGTTTCTAGAATTAAATTTGCATACACAAATTGAGTAAAAGTCCAAAAAATGTAATTTAGTGACACGACCTAAATTGAGGAATAATAATAACATATGTGATGGGCATTTTCTCACTAAATTCTGTTGCAGCAGCAGGTCACTTCTTTCATCTTTCATTACGAGTATCTATTTCTCATCCTACTCAAGGAACAACAAAATATATATATATATATATTTTTTTTTTCAGCAGATATAATGAGAAATAAGCTTTACAGTGATACCATTAACTCTGTTTGCTCAAAAGTGAGTAGCAGAAAGCTACCATACTGAAGCAGTTTTATTCATATCCATATATTTACCTGTCATTGAAAACATTTGTTGAGAACATTTCTAGCATCCTAAATAAAATTCTGCAATTTCAGTGATACTTACACCGCAACTTTGATTCCTTATCACCCTTTACGCTGAACTGTGAAATTCCTTCAATGAATTCTGAGAAGGAACAAAATGAAATATTACTGCAGTATTGTCTGATAATATTGTAACTCCCGTTCTTCATAACATAAGACATTCATATGCTAAAAGAAAGGATCATGCTAAATAAAAATTTATAATCCATAATATAATTTAAATGCAATTCTATAATAATTATTGATCCCTCTGAGAAATTCCCCCCATCCAAACACCATAAAATATTTAACTAGCAAAAAAGTAAAACAAAAATTATTCATAGTTTATTACCAGTTCTCTGACTCATTCGAGCTATTGCTCACTAGGCAGACTAAAATAATTTCAGGATTTCAGTAGTACATGAGAAACAGCCATTACAACATAATAAATACAATAAATAGTTCAATCTATCACGAAAAATGATATTCTTGGAAGCATTCCTACAACTTGAAGTGTGACTTTTTCGGTAATTCATGACTGCAGATTTACTATACAATTTATGTGGATAATGTTGCCACACACAAATCCACAATGTTGTGCTTATACTGCCAAAATACACCCGAAAAAAAATTCAAATTCGGGCACATTCATACCTTTGAAATCCACCTCTCCATTTCCATCTGTATCAAATATATCTATGACACGCTGAACCAGAGGATTTTGATGCAATTCTGGTAAAGACATAAACTCATCAATGCTCAGAGCTCCTGAATTGTCCAAATCCAACTTCCTAAAACGTTTTCCCAAACGTTTGATTTCATCCATATCAACTGCAAAACAAGAAAAATGGAATGAAATTGAAAAAAAAAAAAAAAGAAATTAAATGTTAGTTCAAGTAAATGTAGTAAGATATTGTATGATCTGCAAAACCATGCTGGCAAAATCTGAAAATCATACACTTTCATTTTCTTCCTTTTCATTTATGGTAGGACTATACACCATCTTCCTCAGTTTTTTATATCAAATACCCATACTCAGAGTTGATACAATGAGAAATAAGAAAGTCTTGATTAGCATAATACAGGCTTTCTATTAATAAGTCCAAATAGGGATGATGTGCTTTCTTCTGAACATCAAAAGCAGCATCAATGCAACTTTTTACTGCTGACACTAAGTGCTAGCCGGTGATTCCAAGAATTAATATTTAAAATATTAATTCAGCAATAAGCATTTTGAAATCAAAACAGTCTCTGCAAAAAAGCACTCCAAGACAGTCCCACATTACCACCACGACAAATGGCAGGTGGCTTCAATCTTATTCAGTTTTCATCCCTTATCTCTAAATTAATGCTCAAAAGAAAAACTGAATACTGTGCATTCTCATCAATAAAAGCAGGCCCTTAACAAGAACCCATGTTTGCTGCTTTGATAGCATTCTACTTCTCATGTCACTGATCCATTGATCCTCCATAATTCTAGCTTATGGGAGACAATTTAATTATAAATTATGAGTATTAGATTCATCAGACGGTTGATATACATGATTACAAATGTCTTAAAATAACAAAGGAAAAATTAACTTACATGTGGAACACAGTTCCATGGGAAGGCTGTTTTCGTTACCCTGTTGAAAGAAAAAAAAATTCTGGTTCAGCAATATTGTACAAATATCCACATGTTCAATAGAACAATACAACAAATTTTATTATTTATCTGCCTAAACATCTTTCACAAGCTGTAACTCTCATCAATCTTTCCAAAAAACGTGCTTTCAAAATGTTATCATCTATTACTATGAACAAGAATTACATTTTAAGTCAAGCTAGAGACATTACATGATTATAAAGAAAACATAAAAATCCATTTTACATATATTGATAGAGTTAATTTCAGTGCTTTCTGCTTTTAAGTATTGGTAATTTTGACACTTCAGTTCAAGAAATGTGCAGAGATTAAAATTCAGCTGCCTCCTTCCTGCATGCATCAAAGCCAAAACAAGGACATATTTTTAATTCATCTTAATGGAGCCAGCAAAGATGGTTAACCTTCCAGAAATATCCCTAACATGTGGCTAGCAATGTTATCATCAAAATGTTTATAAATGTAAAACATGCTTATTACATCAATATCAAATCTTACAGTTTTTCACTTTTAGGCTAAATTTTATAAAATTGACATCGAACTTGACAGTAGTGACAGTTACTAACATCCTTCATATCATCTAATAGTTCAGAATAATTCTACCAAATAAACAACAGGTAATAAAAGCAATTATAAAGTAATCTGCACAAACTTGTGACAAATAAAGATAATTGATGTCAAGCCCAGCCGAGGCAAAATCTAGGCAGTCAAACTGGAATGGCAAGAAAAGAGAGGTGTTGCATCAATGTCAACACAGGGGATACACTCTTATTTTTGCACATCGGTTGATAAATTTGACTGGCCTATGAAATCGCATATTAAAATATCTGAACTATAAATACAATGACACTTGAACTAGATCTAGCCCAAATGTAGATAAAATGGGTTATTCTAGCTGGAATTAGCACAGATCGAGCAGGTGACGAATTTCCCTTTCTGGCTAAGTTACCCAACGCTGCTATACAACATACATAAAAAGTACTGGAATCTATGCCCCAAAAAATTTATATATACAGTTACATCTAGATCAGACCTAGATCTAGATCTAGATGCAGACATATTGTTAGATGCTTAGATGACAATAGGCATACATGATAACCAATTCACCTATGACTAAGAATAGATACTGAGGAAAATAAATTAAACTTTTTTTTTTTTTTTACTTTTAGGAGGCTACATTATAAAAATCAAAATCCACAAGATCTTTTGCACCTTATCCCTATGCCAGAGTATGCACTGTCCAGTGAAAGCAAAATAACAAAATTGATTATTATAGATCTAGTCTAGATCTAGATCTAGTTTCATTCATATGCAGTTTCTTCAATCTCAGGATCTAGGTCTAGAATCGAGACTTAGATTTAGAATCTAGGATCTAGAGCTAGATCTAAATAAGCTATTTTACACATCAATCATCTGGATCTCAATTTTCTGAAGGAAAATCTAGAATAATTTGGATCAAAACTGTCGATCTGGACTAGATTCCAGACTCTAGATCTCAAACTTAGTCAAGATTTGGAATCTATAGTCTATAGATCGAGTACCGTATAACTTAGTCAGGTAATGGAATTCAAAGACTGCTCTTTGCGTTGACATATAAGTGAAATGCGGACTACTTATGATGAGCGAAAATGATGACACATTTCAGTAGTGTAAAACCCTGAACAGGCAAGTCTATGACAATTTCACACATTTACTACGAGATTCTGAAGGCAAATGATGAAGTGTAATCTTGCAAAACATCAAACGAAACGTGTTACTGTTATTGTCAGGCGCAGTTTGCATCCACTTATGATGAATATCGCAAATATGGAACTCCCTAGCAAAGACCAAAAATCAGCCAACAAACAGGAAAGATGAGAGATTTAAAAAAAATAACGTTAAACAGCGGCTACAGATTATGAGTATACCATTATTGCGCTTGTGCTTCCCTGCTGTCGACAATCTTCTTCGATTAGGCTAGGCCTAGTTGAGAGCCGACTTCCTTTTAGCTAGATCTATGTCATACGGGTCTTTTCCTTTCGACTTACTAATGTCCAAAACGAACTACAAATGAGCAAAGTAATGTACATGTGTTGTTCGTATGTACATGTATGTTCGTTTTCGTTGGGATTTAACATGAACAGCGCATCAATGCCGTGTTGCGCCAAGCACCGTTGAATATGTCCAAGTGTTATTTATGGTATATGAAAGAATATATGTACATCGATTGATCAAGAAAGATTCTAAAGGGAATCCATCAAAAGAACTATATACATGTCATTATAAGTGGACATGCAGTTTGCTGTATGCCCCGTCGGAGGTTCATAATGCCTACGGTTTATAGATCTATGCATCTTTTAACCTTCTAGTGGTACAATGCCATACGTTTAAGAGCATGAATTCGAATTCTGAAACACCAAGCACACAACACAGACAACTTTGGAGACACACACAATATATATATATACATATATATCTTTGGCTCTATCATTGATTATCATACATTTTATTTTATTGATGGGAAAGGAAAGAGAAAGTTTGTTTCCTTTTCAGCCTAACAATTTTCATGGTATTCTACACAAATCGTGTAGTTGTCTCTTTTCTTGTTTCGTTTCATCAAACTATATTGTATTTTATTAAAATTCACCAACATAGGATCATTAAATGACAGCAGGGCTATTTATAAACTTCGTATGTCAGTGGAATATCATTCTTCCTTGGGATACGAATCCATTTCAAGAATATTAAATCATCCATTTGGCAAAAGTGACGATATCTCGCCATTACACACTGTGCTTTGCAGCTTTGAAGTGCATCATATTTTGCTACACCGAATTGATCAATGCAAAAATATGAGACATTGAAACTTTTGTTTCCAGTATTGTCAAGATAAGCTTACATGTATTTATTCTTCCTTTTTTTGGTACTTGTCATTGCTGCTGTTGCTGTTGTTGTTGCTGCTGTTGTTGTTGTTGTTGTTGTTGTTGTTGTTGTTTGTGGAGTGTATTTTCAAGATTCACAACATCATAACTAAAATAATAAGTAGAAGCTAACAAGAACAAAAATGGAAACAAAAAAATAAAATAGAAAGAGAAGAAGACGAAAGAAGAAGAGGATGGAAGTGAAGAGGACGTGGAAGAAGAAGGAGAAAAAGTGAGGCAGAGGAAAGAGAAGAAGATGATGATGATGATGAGAGGATAAAAGTAAAGGAGAAAGGATAAGCAGAAGAAAGAGAACAAAAGCAGCAAGATAAAGAAAGAGAAAAATGGGAGAAGGGTAGAACTGGTAGCATTGTATTCCATACCTAAACAAACAAAAACAAACAAACAAACCAAAATCCAGCCTAATCTAACCAAAATATCAGTATTTTCGGGATTAGACAAATTTAACTTACAATACGCTCAGCAGATCAAACCATGATGATTCTATCAATCATTTTAGTACATGTATACATAATCTCACAGAAAAGAGTTCAGTTATCGATAAACAGGGTGTCAAGTCCAATATTTCTCAAACAAGGAATACAAACAAATTAAAGATTTTATTTTTTAATTATCACTACTCTTCAAAGCTTTTCAAATAGTTTAATGCCATATAGACAGTTAGTCACCAAAGAACAGAAAATAACGTTGTTTTCATAATTATAGAAACTAATAGTCTTTAAACAAAGTTACCGTATATCTGTTCTCTAAAACCAGCTTATTTCTCCACTTTCAACGAGAAATATTCTTGTGATTAAATCTTTGTGAATGTTTGTGTGTAATACGTGAAAAGTAGGACTTTTTGTATTTTCTTTCATATTCATTGAATGGGCGAATGTTGAGAAGAGAGAGAGAGAGAGAAAGGGAGGGAGGGGGAGAAATCTAGGGAGGAAGGAAGATGGGAGCAAATTTTCGGGTTTTGGTACATGCTTATGGGTTTAGACACATGGCCGTGCGATCAACACTAGTGGCCTTTCTTTATGAATGTGTGTGTGTAATTATGCGATCATAAATGCAAAGAGTAAAAATGATTCTCGTCTCTTTTGTATTATTCTTTCATTTTCCATGAATGGGCGGATACTGAGAAAGATAAATAAGAACAAGATAAAGAAAGACAAGGAGGGAGAGAGCTCTCGGGAGGGAGGGGAAAACATGAGAGAAAATTTTCGGGTTTTCATGCTTGCTGATGGGTCCAGACACATAGCCGTGTGATCAAGACTCCATTCATCTCTTGTGATCACATCGTTTTTTGGTGCTTGGTCGGTCAGCTGTTCCCTCTATTTCCGTTTCCTGTAGTATCGATGCTTTTGTTGTCAAACAATGACAAAAGGTACTCATTATTTCAACTCTCTCATGATTATTGATCCCCCTCTCCCCCTCCCTCGTCCTCCTCCTACATCTTTACACTAAATTTCAGGTCATTTGTAGGTACAATTACATTGTGCCTACATTGTAGGTTCAGTAGAGGGTGTGAGAGTCATTTTTTTATCTGTTACTTCACACACTCCAGACCCACTTCAGAGACGAAAGAGGGCTTGATCAAATCTGAAGGCCACATTAGCTGTTCCATGTTTCTTTTTCGCCGGGACGTCAACGTTGCCCTCAAGACGGTGAAAGAAACGAAGAATAATATGAAGGAAAACGAAATAATCGAATACAATAAATGAAAGTGCTTCATGATTACTTCCTTTTTCGCTGGTGACATGGCGGCCGGTGTACGTATGAATCTAAACAGCATTAAAAATCCGAGTCTATCGACGGATATAGTCGTTAATCGAGATCAGTAAGACAGGTACGCTGTGATATATTTGCAACTGATTGATAATCAATTTCTTGTATTTTGACAGACTCTCTACACGTACCCTCAAAGCTTCAGGGCCAACAAGGTCCTTATCGCCGCCCAATACAGTGGTGCCGATGTTAAAGTAGCTGACAAATTCAAGTTTGGCGAGACCAACAAATCAGCAGACTTCCTGAAAAAGTTCCCGAATGGAAAAGTAAGTCTCACTCAGATTTACCAGTTTTCTGTAATTATTTCCTAGTTGAGACTCAGCAGTTCCTACACATAAACTAAGACAAGACTCAGATCCAGATGAGAATCTTTTATGCAATGGATTGTAATTGTACAGTGGTCTCTACTTAAGATTCCTGAACTTTCTGTCTCTCTGTGGTCCTGGTACGAATGGCACATATCAATACTGTAGTGATTATATCCTACTGTTCTATATAGGCTATCTCCGTCAACCTCCTGAGCCTGATGGAGGTTTATCTCGAATATCCTAGTGAGTCGGACCAGTTTTGGCGCTTTTTCATTTGTTCCCAGCCCTACTTTGGCGCTTTTTGTTTGTTCCCACCCCGACTTTTATATAGCCATTTTATAGGCCTAGATCTAGAGTCTAGATCTACATGTTAGCGTTGCCGTTAGGGTGGACGCGCTGGTCGAGGGTCTCATAGTCTACATGTTAGCGTTAGGGAGGACCGTCACCTGCTCGTCTGACCTATATGTTAGCATTAGGGTGGACTTGCGCTGGTCAAGGGTCCCAGCAGGTTAAGCCAGCGGTGTTGTTCTATTATTTAGTATTAGAATAAATAGGCCTAGATCTATATAAA
>JBCAUA010000013.1:3203335-3231222 GCA_038406235.1 Peronia verruculata | reverse complement strand
CCCCCCCCCCCCCCCCCCCCCCCCCCCCCCCCCCCCCCCCCCCCCCCCCCCCCCCCCCCCCCCCCCCTACCTGCGTTCCTGGTGGATTCTGAGGGGAATAATCACCACAGATGGACATTATCGTGGGAAAAGAGACTGACACTCACTAAACTTTTAGAAATTGTGATTTACTAAAAATTTGCTTTTATGGTAATAAAACCCAAATTTTGCAAAATCTCTTCATGGGGTTTATTTGAAACTTGAAGGAAGTGTGCAGCAATGTAAGATAAAGATTTTGTTTGAATTTTTTTTTTTTTTTTTTAATTCAAGAATTTTTTTTTTCCCACAATATTTTTCTTCCTCCAAATGTGAAAATTTGCATATATTATTTAGTGGAATTAAAAAAAACAAACAAACAAACAATAAACACATTTTACAAAATATGCAAAAAGAGTTCACACTAAGTCTTCATACTGGATGACAGAATGTTTCTGCAAATTTTGGTGGTTTTGTGACTGATGCTTTATGAGTAATTTGGGTTAAAAAGTAAAGGCAGCTGTTTTCATGTATCTCCATGGTAACCATAAACATTTTACACGAAAAACTACTCTAGAGTAAACGAGGAACACACTTCCATCATGTTTATGCCCGCGGTAAAATACCAACCACAACAAAAACAAATGAGTAGAGGGAGGGGGAGGAAAGAAAGAGTAGAAAAGAACACCGTGTTTTGAGGCAAATTTCGTGTGTGGCTGTTAAACATTTTGGTTCTGTAAAGCGCTTTGAGCCCTCCAGGGGTGAGGCCCTTTATTATTATTATTTAAATAACCGTTCTGAAAGACTGTTTTGTTATAACACAAGCTTTGTTTTAAGGGTTTTCATTACAACTGTTTTAGAGTGTATATACAAGTGTTTGTAAAAGTTTAGGTGTGCATAGGCATATTTAAAAATAAAAAAATCATGAAGCATGGATTTGGCAGGAGAATTAACTATAAGAAAAACTGACAAAATCATATTTATGCATTATCTAAATATCACATCATTTGCCCACTGTTTTGCGGGGCAATTTGTATATGTTCATGATAATCTTTTTGTGTGGTTAGAGCACTAACATCCAGTGTGCAAAAGTAAGGAAAAGGGGAGGAAATTATTTCAGATAAGCACATTCTGAATTTGATTTGAAATAAACTTTTCATTTAACACTAGAGACCTGTCACTGGTGCTAAGAGAATACCTGATATCTGTTGCTGATGTCAGATATGCCATGTGCACACAGTAATGTCTATAGTTCTCTAATGCCCATTCATTCTAACTAAAGATTTTGACAGTAGCTGCACAGACTAAGCTTCCAATGTTGTTCAGATTGTGAGCTTCTTATATGACTGACTTAATGAGGTGATGTAAAAAGATTAAAAACATCATAAATTCTTTATAAAAAGAAGTTAACATTCTGCAAGAGCATTTTCCATGTTCTGCATGTATAAAACAAGATCACTGACAGAACAATTCCTGCCACAACAATGAGACTGCTTTAGCTTACAAGAGGTCACTTTTAACAACAGAATCTTTCTCTTGACATGATTCCTCTCTACCGTTAGTTCTTACTAAACAGATTAGATCTTTCCAATGCTGATAAAGTTATTCCTCCTTTAACAATATTGCTGTATGCCTCCTCTCTGCTCTTGAAAAGATTCCATCTGTTGTGTGAATTCCTGACTGAAAAAATACTGCAGCTATATTGCAGCAAATAATTATAGGCAATCACAAACAAAAGAAAAAAAAACTATCACTACAATTAAATCCATCACAGAGAAGCAAAGAGTTAGAGCGAAGGTAGAAAACATCTAACTTACCTGCAAGAATACATGATTGAGAGATTTATCCACTGTGAACCTCTTCCTCATTTTCACCTGCAGCAGGTTGGAGATGAGATCAATAGCTGTGGAGGAGAGAGACAGTTTAGATCTACCTTATAGACCACTAATCTCTGATGCTACGGAATACAACAATTCATTGGTAGCAGACTGACATATGAGATGCAACACGATGAAATCAGGCTCTCGTCAAATTTTTAGTATATGGAATTATTGGTATCTCTATGAAGATTATTCATTTCCCTTTCTGTGTGTGAAAAAATTTTGTTCTACCTTAAGTAGAAGTCGAGCTATTGGCAATTAAAGACAACGAGGGTGGCCTGTTGTTGCGGCTGAATTTAGTGAGAAAATGGCAGATCACTTTTGTAAATCCTTATTAATCTTTGTTAGCTGATGTCACTAAATTACATTTTTGTAAAGAAAAGAATATTTAGCTATTTCTCTTCTGTGTGCCCAAATATGAGAAGTAAATGGTTTTTAACGATTCTTTTGACTTCATGGTGAATGAAAAGTCCATATTTATAGAGATTTGTTTGATTTACATTCTGAAGGCGAGTAAAGGTATCTGCATAGTCTGCTTTAACTTTGTTTTGAACAACAAGCAAATGATCATTCAGTTATCAGAAATTAATTTCAGCTGGAATTTTTTTTTTTTCTCTGTCTGTTTTCCTCTAATTGCACACTCTAAAATTTGATGGAAAAGGTTAAGATTGTCTGTAATAATAAGTACAATGACCTCTGCAACATAGCCCCCTCTACCTACTCTCCTCCTATTAAATAGAGAAAAGCCAATGATGTCTCTTGAAATTGTAACTGAAATATATCATTTGACAGAAAACTGCAAGATCTGATTCATAAAACATGAATTCTTAAATTTGCTCCTTATGGTAAAGATGAAATTTGTTTTTCCAATCTCAACCGCAAGTATGTTCGTGTCATCTAGACAATTACCTCTATTTTGCAGTTTCACTCCAATTATATGATATTTCTAAATAAATGTGTGATGTCGGTTATTTCTTCTCATTTCATTCTTCTGTTGTTGGGGTTGTCATTGTTGTAATTAGTTCAATAATAAAAAATGCATTCACGACGAACACTTTTTTTGCTCATTACATATGTGGTGTCGGTGGCCCAGCAGTTGGGCTGTCGGACTCGGGATCTGAAGTTTCGGGTTCAAATCCTGACAGGTCTTGACATTTTGTCCTTGGGAAAGACAATTTACACACATTCTCTGACTCCACCCAGGTCTGAATGGGTACCCAACTATAGACACTGAACGATATTGTTAGACGGATAAGGATTTGAGCGCCTACCAAGCAGTTGCCATGAATGCTTCCCATAAAGCTGAGAACATTTATGAGTGTCTTCTTTGGGTCTATCGGGGTAATAATAAATTGTAAAGTGCTTAGAGCTTGTACAGTACTGGGATAAGCACAATATAAATAATCTCTATTATTACTATTATTATTATTACAGATTTTTCAGATAAAAATAAATTTTGAGAGAATCCATCTCTCTTAACCAGTTACATAAAAGATTCCTATTTGTTGAAAGCATGCTTGTTCATCATTACCTTCTTGTGAAATGTCTTTCCACGGGTTGGGTGGATACATAAATGATGCATTCTGAATCTGGTCTGATATTTCTTCATCTTCGTTGAATGGGAATGTTCCGCTAAGGCTGCAAAAGTGTGAACCAGAATCATACAACATTAATAAATGAAGACTATTACATGGAAACAGTGTAAAATGCTATAAAACATGAAAATATGTGTTCTTTTAAAATCTGACCTGATGAAGCAGATTAAGTTTTCTGTGTGAATATAACTGAAAATCCATGTTTTGAATACTATCACAGCTAGAGATTATCTATTAAAAAAATTTACAGTAACAAACAGAGATCTAAAGTAGCCTGTGTTCAACTCATAAAGATATGATAATAAAGAAATAAGCAATCACTGGACCAGTATGAAAATGTCTTCCATGTTTTTGTTGTTGCTCCTTTGCTTTTCTTTTTTTTGTTTTTTCATTACAAATAATATTTATTATTTCTGCTTTTCAATTTGGTAATGTGTTTAGGTCACAGAAGCAAAAGAAAAAATAGTCATCTCTAAAACTCATTGAGATAACCAACTGCAGGAGACTGAAAGGCATAAAGTAACCATAAGAGAATATCTAAAAGTCATCCTGTGAGTGACTGACAGTTAAATCAAATCAAGAACAAATGCTGTGAACATTAGAACTTCTGGTTGAGAAGGCTGTTCCACTGACCTGACATAGATAACAACACCAACGGACCACATGTCCAGAGATCTGTTATACCCTTTGCGTTTGAGCACCTCGGGGGCTGGAGAAGCAAGCATGAAGACAAAAGCGTGTGATTTACTCTGTAACATCTGTGTTGCCTTACCTCTCATAACAGCAAGCATCAATGATGTGAATGATTCACTCTACCATAATTCTCAAAAAAACTGTTCATGGTGTTTGAGAGACTTTACCCTAAAATCACCCGTCACTTAAAGACAAAAGTTGTACAGCTAGGTGAAATCAAAATCTACAGATCATGATATCTCAGGATAAAAGTATTAACTATAAACATCTGGGCGCACAAAGGGGAAACAGCTAAATATTCTTTTTCACCAAAGTAAAAATAATTTGTCACCTTATCCATTAATCCAATACTTCCACACTTTAAGAATTTGAAAATACATTAATAACATCTGGCTGCTTGATAAATAAGCCAACAGTATGGCCAGTTTTCACTTTGTTCAGTTTATTAATTATGAGTGCCTGAATGAAATAAAGAGACTGCATAATAATACTATGATATATTGTAATTAAATGGGTTTTCTCATCCATCCAGTCAATAATGAAGAAATAATTATGTCTCACTGCTTTTCACTTTTAAAATTTAATTACAAATATATTCAGACTTATACCTAGATCTGCGAATAATTTTTAGACTGAAGAATCAAATCTGTTTAAAAATGTTCACTTTAAAAGAAAAGTAACTTTACTGGTGAAAGAACCAAAACATAACATAAAGAAGTCCTCATGACATAAGAATAGGAACTGACATAGAAATTAATACCTAGATATGCTGGAGTGCCGACCACAGAGCGACGGAATGATTTTTCTCCAATGATTCTGGCAAAGCCAAAGTCACAGAGTTTGACCTGAAACGTGATGTTATATTATTCAATATACTTTCAACATTAATCATTCCACTTTAACAGCAAAAATGATATTTTGAATCACCATGATCTCCGATCTGTATACTGTTAAGAATGTCTCAGAAGAATCCCATTATCACAGCATTTGTTGACACTACTCTTATCTTCCAATGTTATTGTTTTCTAAAAGCAACATCTCTGGTTGAAATGGTATTATAGTGCTGCAGTGTGAAATTCCTAACATTCTGCAACTACAGAAAAAAAAAATGAAGCCCTAAAATACGTCCAACATTTACACTGTTTTCTACATCTTGCAGCAATACATCTCACCACAGGATATTTCAAACAAAAAAAAAACTAGAGAAAGGTAAAGCAAATGCAACTAAGATGAAACATTTTTGGTATAAAATGAGTTATCAATACACAATAATTTACACCTTTTCCTCTATACACCTTTTCCTCTATAGCTTAATTCAATTATGCATTTTTTTTACCTGAGGGAAAGCTGTCTCTGATGACAACAAGACATTTTCTGGCTTGAGGTCACAGTGGACAATGCACTTGGAATGCAAGTGTTTTAAGGCAACCAGGATCTGGAGAGCATGAGATAAACAGTTAAGAGAGAAGTTACATCTGGTGAAAATTAATTGCTAATACTTATATTTTGCATGGAAAACCAAAGGGTTTCCATGACTAAAGGTTTTGCCAAAAAAATAAGATCAAAATATGCAATCAAGCGAAATGAATTGGACAGTAGATTTTTCAGGAACAGGGCTATGAGTATCAGTGAAAGGGAAATTAATGCAATTTACTGTGACGAACAAAATTTAATCAGCTACAACTCTTCAGTGGCGAGATGAACACTTTCACTGCTTACTTCTCTGACCCCCTGATCAGTACAATTCCGTTGACATCCAACTAGTTTCAGCTAGTCTAGTGACAAATCACAATTTTTAAAGATCTACAGGGTGTCCATAAAATTTGGGTTTATGGTAAAAAACACATACTTCTTAAAACAAAACAATTATATTCAGTTTTAATGTTGATAAATATTTTCAACAGGATTTCCATCATTTTCAATGCATAATTTGATGTGCTTTGCAAAATTCAGGTGAACTCGATGATAATATAAATAAATAAAATAGACAGTAAAACCCCATATGCACACAGATTTTATGGACACCCTGTAGATACAGCTCAATGGGCTCTGTTCAGTGTGTGACTGACCTGAGATATAAGGAACTTGGTGACTCTCTCACTGAGGCGACCTTTGGGACTAGAGAGAATCATCTCCAGCATATCACCCTTCAGCTTCTCCATCACAACAAATATCTGAGAATGCACGGGTCACAAGTAAGTGCTGATATGAACAATTTCATGTCACAAGTGCAAGAAATATGTGACAATAACAAACCACATTTTCAGCCACAATGATCACTTCTAATTTCAATATGAACAACATGGGTCTGATAAAACTATATGAGGAGATCCACAGATCACAGCTCTATTTCTCTCACCACAAAGCCCCAGATCATTCATCCCATGAAGTAACTAAAATGTACAAGCAATTTAACACTAGCAGGAAGCACACAAATAAAAAGTTGTATTTCTTAGCATGATGTATCATAATGAAGGGTTAATCACTGTATTTATCACATATAAAATTTTTGGAAGCAAAACTAAAGAGCTTACCCTCTCTGTTGTTTCAAACATCTGTTCTAGATTAACAACTCCTGGGTGATGTAAATTCTGAAAATGTCAAAAAAACAATACCATTAACTCACTTTGCAAAAAAATATATATATTAGCTGCCACAATGCTCCAGGTTAAAGGGTTAATGCATGTGCACAGACAAGCTGGTTCTCCAACAATGAAAAATAAAGAAATTTCTCACACTGCTAGCATTTAATCAAGTTCCATATCCTTTGCACAGATTTCTGTAAAAAAATATTTATTTCTGTTGGTATTTGGTTGGTGTCAATGGTCTGGCTTTGGCCCCTTTCAAAAAGCCGCACTAACATATTCTGTTATGTGTACAAATTTCAAGAATCATCTCTGAAAATAAATTTGTCATATAAATATGAAAATGCGATAATCAATGGAAAACTAATGTTGTATGAATCACATTTTAACACTCATCAGATTATCAACCACATGACTTTTTAATCCATGCAGCATTAAAGAACATCAATCTATCATCATGTAATGAATCAAAATTAGAGGACAAAAACATTTCAGATTTCATACAGTTCTTAGTTTTCACCATTCCTATTTGGGGCATTTTTCCCAATATGGGAATCAGTTTCTTATCATCAGGACTTTTTTCAACAAAGCAGATTAAAAAAAAAAAAAAAAAAGATGAGACGATGACTGTCATTAAAATGATCAGGCTTGGACAAATAAAAGCAGAGCTTTCATCAAAGCAAAGCAAACGCACTTGAGAAAGTTTTGGATAACATTTCTTAACTAAGTACTGTGAACCCATTATAATTTTGTTAAAAAACCCTTACCACTTTTCACTTGCTGCTATCAAAAAAAAATATTCCCGCTTGTGACATCAGTGGTAGTTTACCTGAATTATGAAGTTTCTACTAGAAATAGCCTTCTTTTCATATTGTAAACCAATTACCCCATTCTCTCCAGTTTCCCTGGCTGTTCCCAAGTGAATAAATTCTATGTTATTTTTCTGGCAAAGCCAATATGTATTTAGTTGGAAAGGGGACAGTGATCAGACTATTTTTTACTTCATGCTTTCGCCTCAGAAATTTGGATAGTGATGCAGCAAAATTCTTGAGATACTGTCATCCCAAAACAAAAGGAATGACAAGACACCGAGAGACAGTGTGGAGCTTAAATTTATTTCTGTCTTCTCCCTGACAAGAAATCACAAAATGACTGGTGATTCTCGCCTGCATGCAACTGCTCACACATTCATCTGTAGTTACACTCAACCTACCTTCAATATCTCCACTTCTATTTTTAGCTGAGCCTCTTGCTTGGTGGGGAACCTCATTTTGTCTATCACTTTAATGGCTACCTCACGACTTGTTTCTTTGTGGCGACCTGGATAAATGTCATACAACAAGCAAAAATACACTGTATACCTGCATGCTGTTTAAACTCAGATGCCACCAAACTTAAGTCATTATAAGAAAGAAACATTCTGAAATTCCAGAATTTACTTTGTTCCCTTTCCTTTCACTATTACTGATAAAATTCCATACCTCAATAAAGCATTTAATCAAAATCAGATCAACATGAGACAATGAAACCTCTGGGTACCAAAGTCATGTGAGTGAAAAAAATAACAACAAAACTCTATACCTATGTCACAAAAATGTTTTACGCAACAAAAACATTTGAAAATGAACTACTTTCCTCTTCCACAGAGAATGACTTACCTCCATAAACAATTCCAAACTGTCCAGATCCCAGAACATCCTCAGGTACAATCTGGTATAGATGGCTGATCTCAGCCTGGTGAATACAAAGTACAAATTCACCATACAACAAAGCTCATTTCCAAAATACAATGTGAATGTGAGCACAAGGATACCTCTAGCCTAAATAACGAGGCTAATGGATTGATTTTTTTTTTTTTCGACATATATTAAGAAAACGTATAAAATATTATAATTACAGTGTCAATTAAATGGATGATTTCAAATTTTGTGAGGAAAATTTAAAGACGTCCAACATCTGAATATATTCTCAACTTTTAGTCCCATATTATACAGTTTTCTTAAGTGCTAGAATTTGACCATAAATGTATGGAGAAAACTGGTTCAGGACAAACAAAGTGAGAATGCATTCCTTGCTCACTGTAAATAGAGTTATAGCATGCTCCACTTACGGAATACTCCACATAAATTATTTTGTTCTGCTATGGGTCATTCACAACATGCAAATCTCACCTGTCCTGGTCTTTGATTCTCATCGTTGCCATTTCTGTCAGCTGAGGAATTGAAAAAAATCCCTTTAATCCAATTTTACACAAGACATCAGTCATACACAGTTTCCCCAAGTCATTTTTAGTGGTTTTGAAAAAGATTTTTTAAAATTAAAACTCATTTTGCCTGAATCAAAGGTATAATTTAGGCAAAGTGAAAAAAAAAAAAATCGAACATATAGCTATATTGACAGTGTAACAGAAATGAACATCTTCAATCAGCATCATGCTTTGTCAGGCTTCAAGAGCCTTTCCATGTCATTCTGAGGTAATTCCTGACACTCTACTCAATAAGAATTTATCTTCCACTTAGGGCATTTTCAAACCCAGATACCAAATTTGTATTTTTTTTTCCAGTAAAAAAAAAGATAAATGTTCATTCTGTGGCCCCCCCCCCCCAAATTTTTTTTTTTTGTATCCAACTTGGAAAATTGTTAAAAACAGGCGTAGCTCAAAATCACGAGGCGCAATTTGCGACTCATTTGCCCTTGGCGCAAGATATTTGCTGTCAGTGACTTGTCAACTAATTTGTGGACAAATAACGTTTGCATCTCTGTCTATCTTTATGTTCGTTGAGCAGACACTTACCCGGTGCATTGCCAACACTTGACTGTGGTGTGACAGGCATTAGAGCTTGACGAATGGCTGTTTCCCAGTGACGTGCCTGCTCCAGGCCAATGCCACTCTCTGGAGACACCACAATATTGGACTCATGCCCATATGTCGGGTCCTCACCCACAAAGTAAGTTATGGAATTGATGACAATTTCAAAGACATGTGGGGCTCGTGAATAGTCCTGGCCTTTTCCGGGCTTGACTGAATCCACACTGACAATGCTATTCAATGGAATCTCCTGTTCAAATAATAACACAATGATGTGATACAAAAAATTAAAAAATACTTTTCTTGGAATCTTCTGTTCAAACTAAATCAAGATTGTATTACAAACTAAAATTTATCGGAATCTCCTGTTCAAATAACAATACAATAGTTTTTTTAAAAACATATTCAGGAATATTCTTCGGAATATACAATTCTAGTAATGGAATGCAGAGACTCAGTGATAACAGTGAAATCTTAATAACACTTGTGATAGATCGTCAACTTACTAGCTACTGCTTTTAAACTATGAATCCCATTGTCGATTCTTCAGGCAATGGCTAGATACCTCAAGAGAGTATGGATAAATGCAATGAAAGAAACTATGATCCTAGAAACACTGGGAATGTGTAATCAAGGGCTATAAAGAAACCACAACATACCTTGTAATATCGACTTGAACTTTCATCCACGTATAAGATGACTGACTTTGGATCCAAACGCCAAAAATGTCTTTTTCTCTGCACAAGATTCCAAGCAAACAAAAAAAAAAAAAAAAAATGATAATTAAAAAAATTGAGACATAAGTTCTGAAAGTGGAATTCAAACTGCGTTCCAATGTAAGTCAAGACTAACTGTCAATTTTCCAACAATCCCCTCAAAAAATGACACATTTTTTCTACAAAACTACAGAGAAAAGCTTCTGAAATCTGAATCACTGCTCCTGAACTTTCACCATCTTCCAAAACAATGGACCCAGCTCCATGTATTCTGTTCCTTCTCAAACAGAGTTTTTAACAATCTGGACATTGTGATGCAAATGAAATGCCCATTTCATTCAATGTGCACACATCTCTTATTTATGATTCACATGGGAAAAACTATTCATGGTATAGAGATCTCAGCTCTGCTAGTCCATACTTTTTTGTCTTTGTCAGTGAAATGGACCATCCATCCTTCTTTCAGTGTCTTGGAGCCTGCTCTCTTCGTGTGCTTGACTGATTGGACCACTCGCATCAATGGAATGTTGCTGCTGTCGATGGGACTGAAACCAAACAACAAAATAAAACATAACACATATGCAAAAACCCTTCTCTCACAAAATGACATTGAAGGATTGAGTTGACATCTGCCTCAGTCATTCCACTCCCAATAATCCCAGTCAGCCATAAAGGAGTTCAAAGCAAAATAATGTTTGAATGTATCCTCTTCAAAAAACTATTTCCATGACAGAGAAAGTGAAGGTGGAAAGATATCTGATATTTAGTATACACCAACATTCTTAAGTAAAACTGAAAAATCTACGGTTCCAAAGATCTCAACTTGTAAGACTTAAAAGAGCACCATGTTCAAACGCCATTTACTGATAGAGGAGATTTTGCAGGAAGATATCCATATCTGAAACTCAATAGGCACACATAATCATTTCTGAGAGTAAAACTGAAATGTCCTGGGTCTCAGAGATGTCAATGTGAAAAGGTTGTCACCAATTCATAATATGTCGTCCAACCTGGTCAACTGATGTGGATGTCAAAGAGATATTTCATTTAAAACAGAGGATTTAACATATCATGGGGTCTTAGTTGATAACTTTGAGTATGAGTATCATGGCACAGAAAAATCACAGCTAAATGACTTTTTGTCACAATGGTCAAGGGCATTCATTCCGATAACGTTATAAGTGAAAAACGAAACATCCAGCTAATCTCGCCCAGTTGCATGACATAGGTGGATACAAGAGGAATGTAAGAACTATTAAAGAACAACATGGAAATTCATTTCTGCCATCAGCAGCGAATGCCCCTTATGCAGTTTTTTTTTAGTCTGACCGGATTCATGACACAAGAATTATACTATGTAGATGCTACATCTCACAACAGAAATTTCCATTTGACGGCATGATGTTTATCTATCTTATCCCATCTTATCTTATAATATACATGTAGTCTAGTTGGAGTGTTCTCACCTAAGGGGAGGTTTGGGCTCACTGTCCTCCAAGTCATCTGCATCGTCAGTGACTGGCGTTCCATCGTCTGTCACCTCTGTCATCTCCGAGTAGATGTCGGACACATCATCTTGCTCTGTTTGGTCAAGAGATTCTGAGAGCGCTGGATGCCGACACCGTCACAACAAATCCACAAGGACACAAACAACAACAACAACAACACAGTCAAGCACATACAAATACAGGACAAGAGAACAAAAACAAAAGGATTTGAAGTCATAAAAATCAACATTGCACTGGTCTGATCATAAAATGGGTGGAAAATGGTGTGCACATTTCTCAGTGAAAATCTTGCACAACTAACTTGCTTTACAATCAAAATGTTCCTTAAAAAAACTGCAAGGCACTATATAATTCTGTTCTCTAAACTGGCACCAAGATAAAACTATTAGTTCTTATAATTCTCCTTCTTTTTGATGGTACCAGATTGTGTCAAATCCTGTATATCATGCTGTACTGAAAAGCAAAACACTAATAATTATCTTTTTTTTAACTTGCGTTGTGAGCAGCTTATTCATTTTCACACTTACCCTTCGCTTTGATTATAACAAACTGCATCATGTGCAAATTCTCTTTTATATGTATTATATTGGGTGGCAGCGTCCTGGAGGTGATTTTTTTTTTTTTTATTATTATTAAAGTTATGTTATTTTAACCTTTTCTATCATGTTCAGCATGTTCAAATTAGAGGAAAACAATGGAAATAAATAGACTTTTCCATACGGTTGCCATGGCAATGATGCATACCAAATTTGGTTTGAATCGGTTTCGAAACAAAAAAGGAGATAGAAAAAAAACAAAAAAACGGGTTTTGAGAAAAAGGCATTTAAATTTTTTTCTAAGCAAAAAGATTGACATGACAGTTTTGTGTTCAGCTTTCAACCTCGAAACAGCCTTTTTTTTTTTTTTTTACATACTCGCCCTCTTTTCATGACTTCTGGTCTCTTGTTGCCGTCTTTTGGGCTGTCTGGACATGTTTGTTTTCAAATTTTGCTCCCTATCCCCCATCTCTATAAGAGCCATTTTCGGGTTCTTGAAGGCCTCTGTGTGTCCCCCATATCATTTGTGAGGGCTTGTTTGTTTGTGTTGGGGTTTAACGGCACATCAGCACGATGACGGCTATATTGTGCCTAACACGGTGAGTACATTTAACACAGTGGTAATGGACAACATGTTTATGATTATAAAAGATATCAAATTATGTATAAAAATTTGGGCTTTCAAAAAAATGCATAACAATACAAAGAGATTGATGTATGCAGTTTTGCAGTGACCCGGGGGATCGTCGCATTCCTGTCAGATGCTAGTTTTTATTCAGTCTTATAGTTCATAATACAGGCCAACCTGGTGTAAAAAGCTCAGGATGGCCTGCGGGTTCGTTTTTGTAAATAAATCCTTCAGGGAGTGACTCAAAAAGTGGGCTTCTTGAGCGTCCCTGAAGTCGACACAGTCAATTAGTATGTGTGCCACTGTCAGTTGACAGTGGCAGGCCACACACTGTGGAGGCATTTCTCGTCTGAGAAGAAAGAGTGGGTGAGATGAGAGTGACCCAGACGCAGGTGGTTGGGGACCACCTGGTCTCATCTTCGCGGCTGAGCAGACCCTGGCCAACATCCAAGGTCTGGTTGGAAAGAGTAAAATTTGTTTGCAGTCTGTTGATTCCATCACGATATGATTAACCCGTTGATGATCGGCCTGAGATCCAGATGTGGGACTCCTTCATCCAGGGGATCTACAATCAGGCCGACCTAGGCGATGGAATCTGCTGCCTCATTTCCTGCAATGCCCACGGGTGTTTTGACCTTTACTATGACATATAGTTGACAACTGAGCTATATGTAGCAGAAAGAAAGCAAAATTGCGCTATTTATGGGACAAGGAAAGTCGTTTTAGAACACTTACAGTGATAATTTGCATGATCAGACGTTTTTCTCGAGTCATAGTGGTCATCCAGTGTCCATCCCTGGCACTGGAATTCGTATACTGCTAGGAGAGGTGATATTCAAGGGCTTTTTGCACCCTTTGCCTATATATAATGAAATCGCGATGATCTTCGGCTTCATTTAGCAGCCAGGTGGAGCCAAATCCTGATTGATAATCCGCTAGGTCTACCGTTGAATGACCATTGGTCAAACACATTAGAATTGACTTAGCAACTTTTTGATACCATTTTTACGCGCAGAAAAGGCAGTACTTTTAAGAGAAAACAAAAGCCCAATACTGCATTTTTTTTTAGCAAAATCCATATTTCAGGATGCCCCCCCCCCCCTTAGAAAAATTGTTATTATTATTATTATTATTATTATTATTTTTTTTAGGTAAACTTTTTTTTTACAACTGAAATGGGATTAATTTTGCAAGTGTTTTTACTTTTTGTCAGAAAATAAGAGCTAAAGAAGACAATAATTTCCTAGTCTAATAAAACCTGAAAGAAAAAGTACTGCTTTCTTTGCCTGACAAATAATTTGTTGTTATGAAAACCCTCCAAACCTATTTCTCAGTAGATGCAACAAATAAAATATGAAAGTGTGACCAAAGCAAGACTATATCTCATACTATAAAGAATCATAAGGAGGAAACTGCCACTTCCTTCTACGACCTTGTCTGAAAGACAAGGTGAGATACACTACTGAAGAACTTGTTGTCTTTTGCTAGGTCGATTTCAATGAGTATACTGGTTTAAAAACAACATTACGTTACTTCTGTGGCAGATTCTGAGATAACAAACTACTGCAGTGCCTGACACATGAATGCCTAATGAGTCTGGTAATAAAAGGCTAATGAGCTTCAGTCACTACAATGAATTTACTATTTCATATGTATCCCTACCAGTATTCGTAATGCTAATATTTTTCTATAGCAATATTAATTCATGTTAAAGAGTGGACAGTTCAGATGTTAATGGCATTCTAGAATGAGTAATATATTTTTCTAGAAGGTAATCAAATGAGGGGTGATAGAATGAAATCAGGTACACATCAGACTGGACCAGCCAAAGAAACCCAAACTTTTTTCAACGGTGAGTGAATTTTAAAGGCATTTTTTTCATTTACTCTTATCTCCATAAAATGAATTTCAGGTTTAAATTTTGCTGGAAGTCTAAACATCATAACTTAATGACACTATCTAAAATAATGAGGATTTATACGATTAAACAAAAATTAGTAATTTTTTCACTAAATTCAGCAAACAGGTCACTCCCATCGTCTTTAACTGCATAAATCTCATCTTCTACTCAATGCAGAACAAAGCTTTTTCACATCAGAAAGGGAAATAAATAGGCTTTAATTTGATGCTAGTAACTCCATGTGCTCAAAAACTGGGCAACGCCTGATTACATTCTTCTACGTCTCAAATACAAATGACAATGGATGGCTTTTTGGGTTGACTGGTCACAAGGAACTCTGTAGTTAAGCTTGACATGGAGCATGAAAAAGCTGTTAAATTCAATCACTCCTTAATTCTAAAATTTTGACTGGTAAAGACCCTATTGAGCAGCACTAAGAATGCAAACTTTTGATGTGATCAGGCAGCATGTCTTATGCCTCACTGACACATTTGCCTGATTTTTTAACTGTAAATTAAAAAAGTCAGTGAAGTACAACTGGACCATTTCAATGCTCTGCATTTCCTCTTTTTGACATCTTTGTTTTCACTCTTCACTTAAATATGAAGAGACTGAAATAATACTTATGTACGTTTAAAAAAACTGATGATACTGTATAGTTTTATGTCACATTCTTGCCTGACCAATGTCAAAGTTAAAAAAAAAAAAGTTTAAAACTACTAAGAAAAAATCAAAAAAACAAAATTAAATTAAAATCAAATTAAAATAATTTAATTTAATTTCATGGGTTAAATTAGTAAACAGAAAACATACCAAAAAAATGAAATATTTAAAGAAAGAAATACAAGATAGGGTGAGTTCAGACTATAAGTTGTGAAATACAGGAAAGAAAGAACTGTTTTTGAAGTCTTAGGACTGAGAGGATACGCAAATTGTATATTGGGTGGTTAACATTTTCAGATTGATTACAGTCGTGCAATGTTAGGTTTTTATAACTTCGAGCAGAAAGAGCAGTGCTCTGAATAGAAAATAAACACACATACAAGAAAAATTATAGTATAATACAATATATTCTTCATGCTTCGATATTCCTCCCATAACTCAAACTATCAACAATAAAATATAGCAAGAGACAAGTGGAGATAAATCAGATAGCAACATCCTTCTATCTCTGACTTCAGATTTGTTATAATCAAGTGCATTTTCAATGTCAATGAACCTGTTGGTTCTTTCAATTTAATACTAGTCATTGGGATATGAGAATGAGCATCTTATAGATCAAAGATAGAAAAAGAAAGAACCAAAAAAAGGAATGAAAACTTATAGTAAATCCTTGTATCTATTCTTGTACCAGAATCAAAATGCTAACTAGTACTGACATGAAAGTTTGTAAAATATCACTTTTAAACATAATTTACTTCATCTATTTGAGTAGATGATATAAATTTGCATGCTATGGAATATTTCTCTCTCCTTTTTTTTTCCCCTACTTCTTAGCTTGATGAGTCCTATGGGTGAAATGTGAAAAAAAAAACACTACTAATTATGAGTCTCTTCTTACAAAAAAGGTGTTCTCCTGTCAACTCTTAACATATGAGTGACAGACCCATAAAATAAGGTACCACAATAAAACTACAGAAATTTATGCCTATTAATATCACAGACTCTCTTGATCACAATTTTATGCAGGATTTGGTAATTTCTTAAGCTATCAATCTTTGTCAAAGACTAAATAACATCATGATGTTCAGAACCCTGGTTTATGCCTGTAGTCTGTGATATCAAAGTTTAAAGCATCTCTATGAAAGATAGGATCTGACAGATGAACACTAAAATCCACTACTGGCAATCAGTATCCCCACTAATGCAATCAGACAAGAGAATCCTTGGGCCAGCAGATAAGTTCGGCCTCAATGACTTTCAGACTACCATATGACCATAAATTTATGTGTAGTATAGGATGCCCTGAATGTCTGAGGGTGTAACAGTCAACAAAATCCAGCCAGTTACAAATGTATGGTCTACATAGAATCTCCGTCAGGTGATGAAGGGTAGCCAAGAAAAAGGAAAAAATGATTTTCCTAAAACTAATTGTGAATTGATTCCCAACATTTAAAATTTCTTTGAAAAACTAAAGGGAACACTTCTACTGACCCAATTAAGTTTCAAAATTCACAAAATGAATGAACATTTATTCTGTTAAGTATCAATAGATTCTGATGGAGTGCCAAGATTTCTTTTATACATTAATATTTCCATTGAAAGCATTACACATTTTGTATTTTAGGCTTATATAATTAAATTCTAATAACATAAGATTCCATACTTTGCTCTTTGAGAGGGAATTCCAATGCAGAATTGGATGACAAAGTCTTTAATGAAATCAGACCTTGAAATTTCAAGGGTTAATATGTCTTGCAGCCTGTCACAATTTGTTGCAAATCGTCAACATGAACAGAGAAATCAGGGTTTGTACATGGTGAAATATATCCGATATCGATGTTCTATATATATTGCAGAAATTGAAAATGTGGGAAAGTATTGCTCTTATGAAAAGACTATAATTATCTCATTATGTTGTGATTTGAATATATAGATTTAGGGGTTAAAACTATTCATTTTTCCCTTGGTTTTAGCCCATGCTGAGGGTTTACTCCTTGTCTCTACAAATCTGCGGCTACAGTCAAGCAAGCTCCAAATTCTTTCTCCTTCATGAAAGTGTCTGAACTAACATTGTATGTCATAGTAATAGCTTAATTTGGTGGAAATTTAACAAATGTCTCAATCTGACTAATTCTGAAAGCTATGGATTCACTATAAACTAGAAAATGTTCACAATACTGGTAAACATACAGTCCCACATAACTATGCTGTTTCTGTTGCCATGCATACTGTAGGACTTTCAAACAATGAGCAAAGCCCAGTAACCCTCAGAAGTAAAACTGCAACCAAAAAAAATGAATCCTGCAACTATTAATTACTAAATCCCAAAGAAAGGAAAAGTGCACTAGGATTGTTGACAGCTATAATCCAGAGGAGAATCACAGGACATCGGCTAACAAATGCAAATTAACAGTACGCTGTGGTTACATATTTCATCCCCTTCTAAACTTTTCGAGAAAAAAAAAAAATAAAGACTTTCTCATTAGTATGTTTCAAAATATCAATTACAGCCCGATTTGTGATGTTATAAAATATGAATGAGACTCTCATTAATAACATCATAAAATATGAATTAAGGTCTTTACAATACTGTTATAAAATATGATTTACTTTCTGTTAAACAATGTTAAAACACATGAATGAGACTCTCTCATTAATATTGTTATAAAATATGAACTAGACTTTCTTATAAATATTATAAACCATGAGTTAGCTCTCTCAATAATTATGTTACACAATATAAATTTAAATCTTTTACTAACAAAGTTACAAAATATGAAATAGAGTCTGTCATCCATAATGTTCTCAACTTTTTCATAAGAATACTGTATAACAGCAAAGACTGGCATTTTCTCTGCCTATCTCTTTTTCAACTGATGAAAGAAAACTAACAATTCCAAGTATATCTGGAAAGCCCTCAGCATTTTATGTCATAAATTCATTATTCTATGTGACCAAGTAAATCTATACCTATGCCCTCAATCTCTAACCCTGACGGAAATTCCAGCCATATAGTGTCATTCTAAATCGCATGCAAACAAACTCATAGTGTGAGGAATTAGGAGATGGTTATGGATAGAATGGATATACTGCAGTCTGAGGCATTGGAAATCACCTTATACAGAGCAAAGCAACTCATCAATGCTCTTTAAATTCATATCAAAGAGGGAAATACAATATAATTAGCCCAACTCATTGACCGGTATTGAAATAGTTTAAATGTTCTTCAGGTATCTTAGGTATTCATTTACTTTTTTTTCTTTAGTTTCTGTATAAAGACATTGACCTTAGGATGGATAGTAAATGGTTCGGTTCTCATGCAGTCATAACTCTTTTATGTAACATTTTATCAATTTCTTGACACAGAGTGACTGTAATGTGGTTCATGTAGTGCTCTTGGAATTTCAGTACACTTCATGAGATGACATGATGAAAAGTGTTTTTTCTAAAGTTCTTCACTGCCAGTACAACACAAACACTGAAGAGTGCAAACTTTGTCCACTATTACTATTGGTGTTCTCTAGATTCTTCTATTCAGTCCAAATTCATAAACTGTCTTAAAAAAAATAATAAAACCTAAAAAAATCCCTTAACCACCAGAATTAAAGACATTTAGAATTTCAAGAAAAATTTCAAATTCATGATTCTGACTGCAGAAAATTGTCCCTTGCAATAGATATTTTTGCTACAGGTTATTGATAAAAACTCTTAATCAGTTGCTTCTGACTGTCTTTCTTTTAAAGAAGATGAGGGAACAGACTTAACCTGCAAGAATTCTGGCTGTGCATGAAACAGTAGACAGAACAGATCAGAACCGCAAGGATCCTGGCAGAGAAGGCAGGAGTAACACACTTAAAAGGATTGTGAAAATGAAGACATGAGAAATAGATTTGACCTGCAAGGATCCTGACAGTGAAGGTGTAAAGATACATGCAATCTGGTTAATGAGCCTGATGTCAAATTTGTCATGTATAGACAAGTGGCATCAGTGGAGCAGGAAATGAGTGCACTTTACTTTGGTAAATTAACAAAAATCATTCAGCTTCCACTGCTGTATGTTGGATATTAGTTCATGTAACTATGTGGTAAACAAGATCTGGTTTTTCTCAATTTCCTCTTTGAGATTCGACTCATTTCATCTGACTGTGTGACAAACCTAACGTACAAGATTCTGGCAGTGATGGGAATCAGAAATAACTTTACTTACAAGGATTCTGGCAGTGATAAGATCAAGGACAGCTTAATCTACAAGGTAGGTTAGGATTGGTATACACCAAGTCTAAAAAAAAATTCTGGTAGTGAAATGACAGATTATAACAGGTGATTTCCAGCCTCTAGTGGTATTATGTGTGTTTTTTCACTTCCAAAGGTATTAATACAAAGTCATGACCATATTCCAAACCTCTTTTTTTTTTCTCTCTATCTGTATATATACAAGATCATAGGTGTGAGGTGAATAGAACAGGTACCTTCCCCTCCATCATAAGGCAGCTCCCCAGCACAGTCGTTAGGCACCAGTGGGGCACACTTGCGATGACAGTTGAATTTGCAATCTGAAAACAAATACACAAACACACAAAAGCCCAGGTTTAATAAGCTCCAAATGAGGAGCTATAACTGTTTTCTTTTTTTTTTTTTCTACACAGAGAAAGATAAAAAAAAAAAAAAAATGCCATCAATAATCCAACAGTAACAATATATTACTGAAAACAGGAAACTGCAACATATACTTTTTGTTGACTGTTTTATTCTGCAGTTCCCAATACAACAAACAAACATTTTTCTAAGTTTTCAGACCCCCCCCCCCCCTCCCCCGTCTTGAGCCCAAGCCATTTTCAAAACATGAGAAAGAACAATAATGATTACAACAAAGCCATGATTGTTTTGGGACCATATGTGTTTCAAACCTTTGCACTGCATTCCCTGCCGAATGATCCCTTTTAGCAAACGTTTGCAGTATTGGCACTGTGTTGGCTTCTTGTAGTTGTGGACAACAAAGGTGTGGGGGACCTTGATGCGACTGGCATACTCCCGCTCCAGCCAGATCGGGCGGCCTGTCCAGGACTTAGATCTTCCACCACCAGGGGAGGGTGGGGTGGGCTGGGAAGGAACACTCAAGAGAGTCTGGAATAAACAGATCACACAGAAATGTCAAATTATTTACTCATACAAGGAGTGGAAGCCCTGACTGTATTAAGAATTGAAATAGATTCAAGGTTTTTACAAGATTTTTTTTTATTCTGCATGTAGTCCTTCAGTCCTAAGAAAGTACATGCAGGATTATCTTGGCTTTCAAATGCCTCCTGTGTTTCTGGTGCCAAAACTTTTTGTGGACAGATATATCAAAGTTGAAAATGTTGGCCAGACAGCAGCATCTCCACCTGCTTTTTAATCGGATTCTTCTTTTTTTACTTTCTAGGCCCTTTTAACATGTGCTATGTACACACAGGACCTCCGACATATATTCGCCCTTATCCAAAGGCTAGACATTGAGTGTCCCTATCCAAGAAGCCAGAGGACCATTGAGTCAGTGGAGAAATGCAGGTTCGAATATTTGAATCCCTCTCAGTCTTTTCCTTCACTCACTCATACTTGCTAATTTCTTCATTGTACCTTGACATCATGCCTAACTATAGCTCTACCATCTGAATTTTAATCAGAAGAAAATGAGGGATAAAATTTAGGATTTTCAAAAAAAAATGTAATATTTTACCTAGATAGTAACATCATGGCCTACTCTTCATCCAAAAGTTAATTAATACACTCACTGGATCTCTAAAATATTTTGCCTTTATGTCAGAAAGTTAGATATTAGGTTTTTCTTACCCAAGAGGCCAGGGGACTCTTCAAAACAAAAAGCAGATTCTAATCTTTCCCACTCTCTGGGACGATAAGAACCCTTAACACTTTCATCAAGAGGTAGAAGTCTGATCTCTTAATACCCCGTATGTGACATTAATCAAGTCTTCATATAACAGCTGCATACTCAGCCTGTTAAAGCCCTCCCACTTTTATCTCACACTTTCACCATTAATATTTCAAGATGACATTCCTTCTTTAAAGAGGCCCAGAACAAAAAAGCGGACTCAGCTCTTTTCTTCTGTCATTTAGTTGATGCCCCCCAGAATTTTTCATCACTAGGACTTCCTGTAAATATACAGATGAAGCTGAAAAATACCACTCTTGATAATGTCCGCACCTCCATTCCCCCTCTCTTCCACTCATTACTCCCATAATCACCCTGAACTGGTGGTTGTAGTAAAGAACATAATTTTTGCCTTCTTATTTGTTACTCCCTGTCAGGAATTTTCATACCAAAAGGGATTATAGTTTCTTTCTGCCACTTAAAAATTGAACTACCAAAGAAATTATCTATGTTAGAAACAGTTTCTAGGGCAGTAGTTTAAGTACTTTTAAGTAATTTTTATCGAATATAAAAAAAAAAATGTCATTGTTTAACTCTTTCACCACCATGAGCCGACACATTGATTCAACTCTAGCACAGAAAGCTACACATCAGCTCGATTTTTTTCCTGCTTTTGTGAATTCAGTACATGTATTTCCATATTAAAATATCCATTGTGTTTCCTTTTTTTTTTTTTTCAACTTTCTAGTTTATATATTCTTATTCTATATCCAATTCCCTTTCCAATGGTATACAACATGTTCTGTGTGAAAGGGCGCCAAATATTTGAAATTTAAGAATTCTAGCATTGCCCAAAAAAAAAAAAAAAATCTGACCCATTGAAACAGCATGGTCAAACATGGAAAACAACCTGGTAGTTAAAGAGTTAACCATTTAGACACACTTATAATTTGATCATGAAATCAACGTTAAAAGAAATAACAGATGAATTAAAAAAAAAAAAAAAACCTGCATTATTTCTGGATAACTTGTATAAATTACCCTAAGTCAGGAATATTGCTTTTTCTTAAGCTGACTTTATAGATGTGTTCATAGATCTCTGGAGTAAAGGAAAGAAAACTAAGAAAGAAAGACAGAAGAAGAAGATGAAAGAAAGAAAGAACAAAGGAAGAATGAGGGAGAAAGAAAGAAAGAAAGAAAGAAAGAAAGAAAAGAAAGAAAGAAAAGAAAGAAAAAAGAAAGAGAGAAAGAAAGAAGAAAGAAAGAAGAAAGAAGAAAGAAAAAAAGAAAAAGAAAGAAAGAAAGGAAGAAAGAAAGAAAGAAAAAGAAAGAAAGAAAGAAAGAAAGAAAGAAAGAAAGAAAGAAAGAAAGAAAGAAAAATGGACACTAATTTCTATGGCCTTAGACAATCAATCAAAATAATAAAAAATAAATAAGAATGACAGAATCTTAATATGAAAAGGGAAGAGATGTTAAGATGAGAAATGGCAGGGGTCGTGAGGTCATGCATGCTAAAACCTCATTAGAAAATTTAAAATCCCATACAGGAGTTAATCTGTGACACCCAAAATTCCAGGAGAATTTTTATTGGGCACACAGGAAAACATTTTCCTCCCCTTACAAATATAAATCTTTATCACGATTTTTACAGTGGCAGGCTTGAGAGATTTTACAACATTACCATTCAGTATAAGCTGTGGCATTTGTGGGCATGACGGACGTGTACATAGTGGACCAGGATACACCTACACATTGATTGACTGATGATGACAAGTGATTAGAGGACTTTCAACTCTTCAGTTTTCGCAAAGCTGCAGGTTGATCACTTTTCCCCGAAAGTTTTAGTCTACCATTGATTCATACCAACATAAGGAGCTAGGGTGTATAACATCCGCCTCTTTTGTTGTTGTTGTGGTTGTTGCTGTTGTTATAACATAACAATATGTGACGTTTCTAAGTGCTCTGAATAGGATTATCACTGCTTTTACTGTGCGCCTTTTGAGATAAGAAAGAAGAGAGAAAATATTTTGAAGTATTTGGAAATTTTGCCCAGGAGAAAACCGCCTCTCGTGTGCTTCACAAATTTTTAATGATTTTAGACTGCTAGGAGTTCCTGGCCATGCCCATGGGACCCTCTGGCGAGATGGCCTGACGTCGGACTTCCTTATCCACAAACCTAAACACCTTTTAAGTCTCACATACACACACAAAATCGAATGTTACCTCTACCACAATCCCCCGTACCCTCTCTAACTACCCTCTTCTGGTCCCAGTGAGATATGAACTTCGGAGACTTTCACCCTGTAAGTTTTTGTACGATTGTGAAATGTGCAAGTTCGTAGACTGGTCTTTAGAATTTAAAACCGTAAACTCTGAAAAGAATGTATGTTAAAGAAAAAGAAACAGAGGATTTAGAAGTCAGACTCGGAGAACAAGAAAAGGACAGGCCGAGACAGACAGTAGGAAAAAGGGGGGGGGGGGGGGCGCAGAGAAACAGACTACAGGACAAACAAACAAAAGGATCGGGAAAAAAAAAAACTACACTTTGTTTGCAGATCCCCGAAGCAAGTTAGGATAGCTTTCTTTTTGCAATATCATTGTTGATAAGAAGGAATGGCATTAGTTCTTCCCCAATGCACAGTGGCAAATTGCTGATCCACTAACCAACGTAAAAAGCGAGTCCCAAACACAGAGAAGGACAGGATCTTTTGTTTTCCTGTCCTTCATAGTGAAAAGGAAGGATTTGTTTCACAGCAAACTTCCCCATGAAGATCTCTAACAAGCAGAAATTGCTGAATTCAGACAAACTGGGGGTTCGACAGGGGGATGGATGGATGGAAGAATGGATGGATGGATGGATGGATGGATGGATGGATGGATGGATGGATGGATGGATGGATGGATGGATGGGGAAACGGTTGGACTAATAAATACTGTCCATTCGTAGACCTCAGGTCAAAATCTGGGCATTAAAATTTCTGGTCACAGAACTAAAGACCACCTCAATACTCGGCACTCGATGGTGACATTTTTCATGACACAAGTTGTAACGGAATGGACGTCAGTAATAAAATAGGCCTACATATTTGTCTTCCCACTTTGCAGCGGGCGGGAGATATAAATAGAACATTCATTCATAAAGTGGGTGCGTCCCGAAACGGGGTGTCCGCAAATCTGACAAATGAGATTCCGCGACGGAAGGTCACCAATAAGGACCTTCGCAATCGGACGTCCTTTACTATTTTTAACTTGCATGAACTATTTTGGTATACGACAGGGGTCCTCCCCTTATTCTCCTCCTCACAATCACACGTGACACGCAAGTAGTAACGGCTTCATTCATTGTTGGGCGGCTGTCAACATGGGCTAGGGCTAGAAATAGACGCCCATTGTGTTGGGGGTTCTCGGTGTGTAGGGATTCCCGTGACCCACTGATACAGAAATAGACTTCGTGACTAAATATGGGTGGGATCCCACATTCAGCAGGAAACGTGACGTACGAAAAATACGTAAACAAACAGAAAAGGGAAACGAATCATTTCTTATAGAACATGCAGGTATGATATTGGCTTTAAAAAAAAAGGGCCCATTTCATAAGTAACATCAGCGGCACATCGATTACATTCATGACATATAACGTAATAATACATTATACCTGCAGAACAGCCCACGACATAGGGGTAAAAAATAATAATCTATAAATATTTTATAAGTATTTTTGATCACATGACAGGCGATATCTGCATAATAATGAGCAACACCATTCTGAAGTTAACTTTCACAACATACATGCCGTGTTCTATGAAATGCCATCCTCACGGATCATCTTGTTTGACCAAAAAGCATTTTTGATAAGGCAATGGCTAAACTAAAAAATGGGTGGACTGATGGAGGATAAATAAAGACTAGACACGCTGATGGACAGAAAGACTGAAAGATGGAAGGATGGATGGATGGATGGATGGATGGATGGATGGATGGATGGATAAGTGGATGGTGGATGGATGGATGGACGGACGAATTGATGGATGGATAGTGCGGACATGTGGATGGATAGGTGGGTGGATCGTTGAATGGATTAATAGCAATATGGATGGATGATGGGTGGACGGATGGGTGGAAGAAACGGTGAGAAATGGAATGGACAGACGGAAGAGGTCTACACAGACAAGCAGACAGTCAGACAAGTGGACCAAATATTCAGGAAACATTTACACGAGTATACTATCTTCTACGACACCACTTAACCCATGGAGTGAGTGAGTGTGTGTGTGTGTGTGTGTGTGTGTGTGTGTGTGTGCGCGCGCGTGTTGTATGTTCAGCAGTGTGTATCCTCACGAATAGTGATTATGTGCTACAGATTATATGATACGTTATAATTCATCTTGCACTTTTGACGAATCAAGCCTATTAAACAAGTCCTCTGCTGTGAGATGTCATATTTATATGACATTTCAGACCAAAGTATGTGACGACACATATGTCACTTGCACGCGACAAGGAAACCTGACGGCCGGGAGATGAATGGAGGACAGAAGTTACAAGGCCCAGGTAGAAAGAACAAAAGGAACAGGATGTTGGGGAGGGGGATAAGGGATATGCCTATTGCTTGCCCATTTCAAAGTCTCCTATCTTCAAGCCCAAGAGCACCAAGCAAAATTCACGAGAAACAACAGCGTCTATACAGATAGTTATCTACGATAAATAAAAATTTTAAACCTAACGAGAGTGTAACTCCAGTGCTTTCTTATCGTAGTACAAGTTTTCAAGAAAGTAAAGCCAATGTAAAATATAATAAACCAACCTTTAAGCACACTGATTGTTAGATATTTCTAGAAATGAGACAAATATTATTACTATTATTATTACGCAATAAGTACTTTCTCATCTGTTGGCCCATCTACATGAAATAAGTATAATTAAGTAGTATCTGTGGCCTTCAGTTTTTTTCCCTTGTTAATTAACGACTCGCTGTGTTAAGAATGTTATAGTAGGAACAAAAATTGTCAATTTCGCCCATGTCAACCATCTGAGATTTAGGCCTACTTGAGATTTACTTACGTTAAATGAACTGAATCTGTTGAGATTTCTAGAGGCTGTTTAGGATCAGTTGAACAGACTGAACAGACAGACGAATGGATGAAAATATATTGAAATAATTATGAACAACGAGACAGTCTGCACTGCTGATAAATGGGAAGAAGAAATAAGATACATTGGCTATATTATCCTACTGAACCAAGATCCAGACCTTATGAGGGCTCTTTTTCAAGGCAAGACTAAGGCACTAGGGGAAAAAAAATGGTTGAACCACAAGTTTTCTTCCTGGTAATGTCATTTAATCTAGTGAAATGAATTCTGCAGAGCCAGTGAAAATCAAAATATATTCGGGAAAATTTCCCTATCCGAGTCATTAAGCACACCTGATGATGTCACTACGTGAGAGATGTTGACTTTCGAACAGGTTTTATTGCTGGTTCACTTAAAGGCATTCTCTAATTTAGACACAGTTATCATAATAACATGTCGACCTATTTATAAGTGACAAAAACAATGAACAACAACGACAACAATAACAAAACATGTGGTGCCTAACGCTCTAACCCCCCCCCCCCCCTTCGAGAGAGAGGATCTTCCACTTGTGTAAGTTGGCTACATTGTCTCAAGTGCGTGTTTATCTACTGTCTTATTTAATATTATTGTGGACAGCTATCTTGCTAGTATTATCTGGGCAGAAATCCAATTTTAATACTACAGCAGGTAGAACTACTATTTGGGTTCTCTAAAAAATAGAAAGTGTTTTCTTCTTCTTTTCTGGGGAGTGGTGGTAGGGGGGGGGGCGTAAGCATGATGAAACAATAACATCAACAAAACAAGCAACAACAACATCATCTTATCATCTGTACGGCTTTGAAATGAGCGCAAAGACAGCTTCAAATTGCAGAAGATTGAAATATGAATACTAAAAACGATGCAGTCAGCTGACAATATTCGTAGGCATTTCTAAATGCAGCGAATCCAGCTCTAGCTGATATATTATTATGTCAAATTTTTGCTGGCTGGTCTTGTACTTTTCACCATTAGTGTGCTGATTCATTCCCGATGCTTACCATACCTCGGGTTTGTCTCTACACGATCGGTGTGATCAATTAATCACAAGAGCATAGCTAGCTGTTGAATCACTCACTGAATAATAATAATTACAATCACAATCATAGAAAAAATAAAAATCCGGCCCTCTGGTCATCGTCAGCTTAAACTTGTTGGCCGTGCTCGGGGTGCTGGCGGACACACGGATACAATTACGTGTGTGTATGAGGGTGGTGTGTGTGTGTGGGGGGGGGTTAGGAAAATCTCGATGTCCGAGGGCAGTATAAAGAAGACACAGCAAGGTGTTTAAGAACTGTGTATGCGCTTTTGATTTTGGGGGGGGGGGGGGGGGGGGGGGGGGGGGGGGGGGGGGGGGGGGGGGGGGGGGGGGGGGGGGGGGGGG
>JBCAUA010000013.1:3189249-3203235 GCA_038406235.1 Peronia verruculata | reverse complement strand
AATTTCTTCTTCTTGATGTTGAATTGAAGATAGCCAAATTTTCAGACCAATTTGGTCCTTCTTCAGGGCAACAAAGTAAACATATAAAAATGTAACTAGGGTATTATTCTATCATGAAGAATTTGTGATAAATGTTAACATGGTCTTTCTATCATGTTAACATTTATAATAAATTCTTCATGATAGATAAATTCCAAAAGCCTTTGGAAACCATCAGAATTGCTACAGTGACGTTAACTTCCAGGTTTCGTAAGGAGTGAAGTAAGCCAATTTTGGTTCACATTGGTACAGTCTGGCATGGTGTGGACATAGGTGACCTGAACACCCACCATAATGCACTGACCCTCCAGTTCTATACTACACTCTTTTCCTGAGGTAAAGAGGCTTTGTTTGCATGGCTAGCAAATTCCTTCACAAAGAATGCACAAGATCCTGAAAAAACGTAGAGACATGACAATCTGCTAAAGAGTAAAGAAAGAAAGAAAGAAAAAAAAAACCTTCAAAACACCAACCAGATCTCAGGATACAGCCATTCAAATTAAAACGCAGCAATAAAATCAAATTTTCCTGTTTCCAACATTTTATTTGAAGAAACCACCTACAATTCAATGGCATAACCTACAAATCTAATAATACAGTGCCATTGTCAGGACCCAGAATTTGGAATGAGATATCATATGATTTTCCATCAAAATAAAAATAAAAAATTGGAGTAGCCTCCTTGAGCACTTTCTCACCTCTTGGCAACCCCACGTTGGCGTACACATGGAACACAATGTCCGACTGCCTGATTGTGGGCCAATGGATGGTTTCTTTGTTACTAACAAATTAAAATTAAAGTACCTAATGCCGCCTTCACTTATTTACAGTCCAACTGGCAGAAATCTTTGACATGCGGATAAATTAGATTGGCTTGTAAAGACTGAAAACTTAAAACGTATTGGGTTTTATATATATATAGAAAAACGCTGACTCCCTGTGCAGCCCAGTTTTATCAAGTACATATGTATAAAGATCCCATATTAAAGTTATGGAAATTCAACTAGGCTTATTGCGGTTTTCGTTCAAGAATTTCTCTCGGTCATAGAATGTTTAACATCGTGTTTTGTTCAAAATAAAACTCCAGTCCATTCATGGCCATCACAATCACGGCAAACTTATTGGATTTTCCAAGTTCTGTGAAGCAAACATCCTTACAAAGTCGTCATGGCTACCGGTACAGCAAGACATTATAACAGTTCTTGTACAACAAATGTGTAACAGCTCCAGGAAATATTGCAGTTCACAGTTTTTGTCTGATGTAAGGCAAAGAAACATTCAATGCTGTTGTTACAGATAGAGTCAAACAGAATCAAGCTGAGGTCAATTCTAACGGTAGTGAATCAATTTCAACAGGAGAAAAGCCATTGAATAAGCATCCAATATGAACAACAAGTTTACAAAATTGAAATAAAAATATGATAGATTATGTCTATCAAGGTTTTGCACATAAACTAAGACAGTTCATCAGACATTATACAGTACAGCCAATATCTGCACAATTGAAGATCCACAGTTTTCCGATTACATGAGCAACCCAGCAAAATATAACCATGAAAGCAAGTATATAGGTGTGCTCTTTTAATATCTTGAACAAAAGCTTAGATATGGGATATAGTAGTATAAGTGCTCTAATAATATCCAAGTAAAGAATGAAAATATATAGGGGTGCTTTTTTAATATCTCAGCTTATAAATGCATTGCCTTTTCTATATTGCAAAATGTCTATGGCAAAAAGATTTTAGACAAAAGAAAGGAAAGCGATTATTCCTGGAGATAGAAATATATACCATGTTGTCAAAAAAATTTAAATTTTGAACAAGACAGTTCTATAAATAGACGTTACATAATACTGTATGTAGAGGTATATGAGGATCATCCGATGGCAATTGTGATTTTTATCAATTATGCGATTTGAGAGAGGGTGCAACTAAAATTTTGAATCACACTTTCACCTCTGTGTCCTACAGATAATGCAAATGTAACAATAGTCTTTCTGCTACATGTTACAAGTCAAGATTTAGCTGACTTGTAGGCTCCTATATTATTGCCGTCAGATGAATTACCACAGTCTTTATTTGTATTTATTTAGACAAGACTTTCTTCCAACTGATCAAGCTTAACTCTAAACTGGCCATATAGTTCAATCAATAACAAGCAGACAACTGGTCAGGGTTAAATTAATTGGCAATGTCAAGCAACTGGTAATGAAAATCACAGACAATACTGATGACTTCAGAATGTCTAGGTTCGAAGCGCCAGCGAAAGTGACAAGAACAAATGAACAACAAATGAATAACGATTCAGTTGAAAGACAAGGACTTCATGCAGTCTTTGTACTTATGTCAGATGCCATGTAGGTACAAGTATTATAGAAAATCTTTACTTTTATTTCCAACCATATCACAACAATAAAGTTTCATCAGCAAAGGATATGAGAATATTATATTCTGGACAAATTTTGAGGCAATAGTTAATACTTAGGCATTGATCAGTTTTTCAATTTTTTTTTTCAATTATCATTTAAAAAAATAATAATATTTTGCTTTACTTCTGATCCTCATGCTGAGAGTTATGGCACTCAGTTGAAAGTAAATTCTACTTACAGAATGGTGTAAACATGAAAGACAGTAGAATAGCTAGATCTAAATCTAAATTTCCCCATTTCCATTTGTTGGATTACATCAGTCACATGTGAAAGATTCAAAACTTCAAACTGGCTTTTTTGAAATTTGTACACTGTACCTAACTGTGTACGCCTGCCTGTAGAAAAAAAGAGCATGAAAGCACTTTATTCTTGGTAAATTCCTGGGGTTGGACAATAATATCCTGTGACAAGAAAATCCCAAGTTGATATTGCCCTTTAAAATAAGGAAATAATTTATAGGTAAAAACGCAAAAATATAGGCTATTGTACGGAAACAGGTCAGTGATGCTGAGGCTTCCTCATGGATTGAAATGAACACTGAATGCAGTTGAAATGACATGGAGATGCCCTTGTGTAAAGATGGGTAGGTAAAGTGGCCAGGAATTGCTTTTCATGATAAATTATCAATCTCCTGTTTTCAACAAATATTCACTCAATGCAAGAAGAGAAAGGACAGAATTGATGTGTGGATCACATAAAATGTTATACACATGTATTCAACTTTTTCTTATAAATTCTGAAAGGACAATATTCTTCAGATGCATGTCTATTAGTCTATGCCCAAGTCACTTACTCCAGCAAATCAATATTTCAGTTTTCAATTACATCATTTTGCCTTTGCCTTTTAATGTATTTATCTTAAAAAGAATGGAATAAGACTAGAATAGTACTGATTGCATACAAATTGCTGGAATAGATCAAGAGATAAAAGTCATAATGGGTTGGGTATATACTGTTAGAAGAGCCAGAAAATGTCATTTGAGAGGATCTTGAGTGGAACTCACAAACGAAGAGAGAATGAGAATGGCCTAAAAAATAAAACAACAACATGAGGCAGAGCCAGAACTCAAGGGGATCAAGCTGATAATGTTATGGGAGGATGCAAAAAAGATTGTGAGGGACTGTAGAAAGTGGTGGATTACTGTTGAAGTCTTATGCTCCACAAGCAAAGAACATAACACAATTAACATGAACATTTGTCAGAACAAAACATAAAAAACAAAATAATACATAAAATCAAAACTGGGCACTGAATTTCTGCAATTTAAAATGTCAATAAGTAATTGTGGGCAAAACTTTTTTGGTCTTCTTATAATTTGGTCGTTTAACACACCCAGGCACTTTTTTTCATATAAAAAAAATATGCATAGCTACAATCATACCAATTATAATAATAAGATATGGTTTTATATTTTTCAGCTGAATAGTCACATTATAAGGCACATACAAGTTTTGATTTATGGTTTGAAAGAAAAAGTGTTTTCATTCACAGCACAGAATCAAAGTCAATAAGAGTAAGAGAAAAAAATGCCAGGCTAATTAAAGAGAAGAGATATCAAGCATGGCTCAAAGTCCAGATATAGGAATAACTTGATACCAAGCAATACAAAAATCCAAACAGACATAATCAGCCAGAAATTTGACCTTAACAGTTGATAAGTCTCACGATTAGAAAATAAATTTAAGTACTCCACGTCAACCCCTGAAACTACAAGATCTCTCTCGTTTCCTGAACTATGCACCAATTATATTGTTATCAATATTAAGCCTAAAGAATGATTTTCAAGTTTTCCAGATGATGTCATACAACTGTAGATAATGTTTTGCGATTCATGTCTTTCCCGTGCACATTGTTATAACTCATACATTTGGTCTTTTTGGACATAGAACAACTTACCAGAGGGCATCTGTATGTAAACTAAACAATAGCAGATGATACATGTATAAATAATGATATTTTATGACCAACTGGCTGTACAGCAACAAACTCAAGCAAATTGCAAAACAGATATAAATTGCCATTTACGTACATGACCAAAAAAAAAAAAAAAATGTACGCAAATCAAAATCTTTGGAAAACTTTTAACAAATTCTACATAACAATACAGATGAGTATAAATCCAACAAAATTTAAAATAAGTAGTAACTGATTACAAGTACTCTAATGGCTACTTAGAATTTTAAAAAAGTAAAACAATGAATTAAAAAAAAACAAGAAATCGCACAAATTTTGGGTTTCAACAACTTAATGAGAAATGTGGCCTACCTAAAAGTTTGGGCCGGTTAGATAACAAAACAAATCAGTCTGAAAATTCTGAAATTTTATTTCCTTATTTCTTGTAACTGAGAGACTCGGCTGAAAACAGGATGAAATGCCTTAATCCTAAAAGTGCTAACTGAAACTCTTGAAGTCTTAATCTTTCTATGATGACATTAATGACATTGTCTAAGGAATGAGAGTTTATAATGTGAAAAAGATTGCCAAAGACTGTAGGGATGGGGAGTAGAGTATACTTTATGATGTTGTCCTACACTTCAATAAAAAAAGACCATGTTACAACACTGTGCACTGCACTTTTTAGAAAAAAAATTCAAGGCAAATTAATTATGATGGCCAAGTCTTTGACCAGTTCAATCTTTTGAGGCTACATGTATTTAGGGTCAAAATGACCCAGAGATTATAATATAAAAATTGCTCTGCACATAATACCTGGGACAAAATTAAGATGAGACGCAACACAATGAAATCAGATGCTCATCAAACTCAGGCAAACAGAAAAATTCAACAGCAAATTAATTTTTAGTGCTACCTTTTTTTTTTTTTTTTACAGAACCACTCTATGTCAATTTAAAAGTGCATTTCAGAGTTAAGATTGTTGAAATAGATTAAGTAAAAGCCCAAAAATTTGAACTTAGTGGCATAGCCTAGTTACGATTAATAAGGATTATTAAAAGTGTTTGGCCATTTTCTCACTAAATTCAGTTGCAGCAAACAGGTGGCGTCGATTATCTTTAATTGCCAATATCTCTTGTGTCCAGGGCAAATGTGTCAGAAGTCACCAGGACGATTGTGAGTTATGAACATTTTAACTATTTTCCCACACAAATACAAAACATTTTTTTTCATTTATGAAAAGGTTAAATTTTCGCTTAGTGCAAAACAAATAAAACATTTTGGCAACGCAGTCGAAAAATATTAAAAAGCATCCCTAGCTCAAAATCTTCAAGCGTGACTTCCGTCACATCTGCTCTGGGCTACGAGACATATCTTGACTTCTACTTGAGGTGGAACAAAAATTTGTTCACACATAGAAAGGGAAATGAAAAACCTTCACAGTGATATCAATAACTTTATATGTTAAAAATTTGACAAGAGCCTGATTTCATCATGTCGCTACTCATAGATCATTGCGACTTGAGTTGAGATATGTCCATTTGTAAACCAATAACTTGGTGACACTGATAATAAAACTCATTGCAGAAGGTAAGGCATAACAGCATAATTATACAGCTGATTCTTGTGGTTTGATTTACATTTGTAAAAGAATATAAAAATAGTTTTGATAACAAATTACATTTTATATTAAAGGAAGTACAATGTGTTGCTTGAGTGATTTTGATTTTAAGGAATATGTAAAGTCCTTTACAATGTATACTGACATTTTATGTATACGAATAAGGCAGATCAAACATGGAAGACAAGACTATATTGAATAATAAAACTTGATCATTTCAGATGTTGTAACAGAAATAATTCATTGGATATTTCTGCTGGAGATTTCACTTGATGAATATGCTAAACAATGACTCCAAGATATGTGCAAGTTGGTAAAGTTTTCTCGATAATTTTGAAAATAAACTGCTTTCAAAATTTTGAGAGCAAAAGTACAATTTGTCATAACATTGAATTCTTTGTCTCACAAAAATTATTCCCATGGGTCCTGTAATAGTCATGTTTAGCAGGAGTGAGTCCAATCAATTTCACAGATTGTAAAAACTTACCGCTTTGAAAAAAAAAAAAAAATCACAAAGAATTCCAAGCTATGAAGATATGTGTAAAATCTGCAGAACGAATACATAAACATGAAAATCCAGTCTAGTATCCATAAACATCTCATTCATGTCCTTTCAACAGCAGCAGAAAACAACTAAAATCATGTCCATAAAGAATGAAAGAAAGATTAATTAAAATATTAATGAAAAAGACGTTCAATCAACATCATAAAAATCTGCTATCCGTTTGGCCAGCACGATGGATTTCATCTGTGGAGAGACGAGATGCCTGTGAAGCATACGCACTGAGGCTCCAACACTATCACCCCAGACTTTCATCACTAAGGCCATTGCATTTGGTGCTCGCATCCTTGTCCATTGCTCAACCAAAGTGTCTGGGATGCCAACACGTGAGGCAATGAGTCTCCAGTCGTTGGCTGGAAGGTATGAGAGGAATACAGTAATGTCAGCTTGAGGTGAGAACAAAGCTGATGAACTGCTCATTTAGCTTATAAAATGATGATCCTACATAGAACAAAGACAAGGATGAAAAACCGCTTATGTCCACTTTCAACACTTAGGAGAAAATTGAAATTTTATTTTGAAAAACTTCAGTCCTTTTGTTTGTTGAGTTATTGAGTCAAATCAAGTCGCAATGAAACACAGTTGTTTTTTCTGATCTTTTTTGATGAAATAACTAGGACTCAGAACTAAATGCCGGGACTGTAACTTTGAAAATACTAAAACTGGGCATTCATTGTTCTTGTCTCTTACTTACTATTTAAAAATGTTTAAAAACTGTTTCGTGATCTGCCTTTTATTCTGACAATTTAGGCAAGTGTATGCATAAGAGCCTAGCATTTTTCTATTTAAATATTTTAGATTATAATATATGTGCTAATACATGTAAATATAACAATGACAATGAGATTTGCTAAGGATAAATAAAATTTGTAAAAAAAAAGAATGTTAACATGTTTAATGTCATTATCAGAATATCACATACATTCAATTATCAATGTGATAACATGGATCACCAGAAAATTTAGAGAACTTGAATTTCTTTTTCTTAAGTCAACAAGGTTTCTCTGGCTCAAAAGCAAACAGGAGTTGAGTTTGAGGTCAGAGCTACAAAATCTCACCATTTCCTTTGCGTTTGCTAAGTTGTCTGATGACTAGACTTCTCAGGCCAACGTGCATGTCAAATATATGTGTCTCTCCGGGTAATTTTTTCTCGGGCTGAAAGTGACACAAATCATGCAAGATATTAAAAAATATTAATGGTGCATTCTTACCTCTCTGCTATAGCTAAATTAGGAAATGAAAACAAAAAGAAATTCTAAAAATCATTTGCTGCATTTAGGGCTCACAGTTTTTGTTTGGCAAAATGTGCAAGATTGTATTCTGCAGGGTGTTTGTATCATATTCTGTATTTATTTTCTGGGCTGTCCTCCCACACATTTTATCATTTTTATCTAAATCCAATTCTTTCCATTACATTTATAGCCTAATGTTGAAGAGATTCTCACAAATTGTATAATATGGCAGAAGTTATTTGTTACATAATCTTCAGTTATAAATATCTATCACATCATGAAAATTGCAAGCTTTTTCTAACAGGTCTAGCTCTATGTTCAAATAGTTATCTTGCCACAGAGCTCTCCTGATGTATTTTCAGTCACATCTAAACATGCTTGTTGATTCCATCTGATTTACAATTCAAGACACAGGTTGAACATCTTTAACGTTCATCATTTACACAGTCTGTTTAACTTCTCTGAGCTGAATGAATGTATAAGCAAAAAGTCCCATTATTTGTGTCTTCAGAACAGCTTCCGTGAAACATCACACATAAAATTCACTCCTGATTCAATCACATGTATCTACTTATATCCACAAAAATGTCAACTAAAAATATGTCATGCTGTATGTTTATTTTCTCCACAGGAAAAAGTATTTGAAACATGTAGATCTATTGCTAAGGTCTCATCAATGTGTTTTTCACTCTGAACATATAATAGACCAAAGCTTAATACCATGGAAAACTGGTGTTCATTATAGCATTAAATTAAGATAATACATTAACTACATACTTGACAACTAGGAGGAGGAGAAATAACCAACTTGCCACCACTCTGGAACAGAAGTAAGGTATTTACCAGGAAATTTAGTTAACAACGAAACTCAGGCAAAAATGACTTACAGGTTCTAGATCTTGATTTTCTGCCCCTCTTGGTGTCAAATCAATGCTGCGAGCTCGTGGACTTAAAACATTATAGTAGATAGGAGGGATGACTTGCTCTGGATGCAGTACTGGTGCCCCACCATTTGTGCTGTCACTGATAGCGGACTGAGGGCGGGAGGATATTTCACTTGCAGTAGGAGTTGGGTGGCTAACAATGACATCAGGGACTGGCATATTCTCTTGAGGGGTGACAAAAATGTGAGTGCTGCCTGGAATGATATAAATGAATTTCACAAATATTTGTCCACTGTGATCTTTCAGAAGGCATCATATGCAGAGAATTGAAAAGAAAAATGTGAAGATATAAATAAATTTATGAATAGGACATATAACTAGTCAGTTTATATGCCACACTGTTTCAGTTTCAAGCATCAGTGTTTTTTTTTTGTTTTTGTTGTTGTTTATTTTTAGTACAGAGCACATGCATGTCTTAGTTTAAATTTTCAAATACACGTAAATACTTTGAAACTAGAACTGTTTCATAAAATGTGAAACTTTTCTTAAAATTAGTTTTCCACCACAGATTTAATTCCAAAATGTGAAAGAACCTATCACTATCTGCATATGTTTGCCTTGCATGTTACGTATAGAAGGAATGCATTGTACTGCTGAAGTCATATCAAAGTTGTCACCTTAAATCTTTAAGGCAAATATTTCTCAAGTATAATTATGACATCTTTTGTCCTATTAAATTCATTGTACCTCTATTTGAAGATTTCAAAGATGAAAAAGTGAAGGAAGTGGTTACTCACAGCAGTCATACCACAGTCGTTTTGCTTGTACACGTAGATCCTCAACAGAATACATTCTTTCCATGTCCTTGAGTCCATTTTCAACTTTTATCTTCAGTTTCAAAAGTTTTGCCAATTCGTTACTCAGTTGTGTGATTCTTGTTTCCAGTTCTTCCAGCCGTATTTCATAATTGCGCAGCATACTAAACGGAGTGATGGTGATGTTTGTGATCATTGTCGTAACATCAGACTCTGGCACATCCACCAATGCCAGGCCCTTTGTTGGCTTGTAGTTGTCAATGTTAACATCTAAAACATGCTTAACAATAGCATGAAGTTTGTCACGATAATAAGCAACGGACTCTTTCAGGCTGGTGTTCTGTCCTTGAAGGTCGTCATTCACTTTCCTGAGAGCGGTTACAAGGGGATCCTCAGCGGGTTCTTTCTTTCCCTTTTTTCCTGAGACTGGCCGTTTTCCCTTTGGTGCTCCTTTCTTTGCTGACATTTTTAGTTGTTGGATTATTCTACCTGAATGTGATATCTCTGTAGAAAAATATGGAGTGAAATACAGTACATTGAAGAAGTGATTGCAACAAATACTGATGAACAATGTTCTTCACACTAAATTGTTTTTCTTTTTCATAAAAAGATATCTGATGAATAAACCTTTTGATAAATAAGATTTGTAAGCAATCAATACTTATGGCATGACAGAATCAGATGTAAAAATGTATCTATCATTAAAGAGGAAACAGTTGAGTTTGATATGGATTTCATTTATCAACAAGTGCCTGATTTTTTTTTTTTTTTTAATCCATTTTAGTATTGATAAATGAAATCATTGAAATTTTCATATCAAGCTACCTCAATGTTATTGTAGTCTTAATGGGCTGATTAAATATGATTTAAAATAATAGAAAAACAATACAATGGACAGTGGAAAATGTGATGATAAAACAACAAAGGAAATTCCAGGAAGATTGCAGAACTCATGAACAGTTTAGAACAGTTGGCAGCCAGAATAGCAGCTGTTGGCAATAGCATATCCAGGGCTACTGGAAATTTAGTTAAAACTTATTGAGAACCTTATATATATATATATTTTTTTTTTATAGCAAAAAGCAGAGTTGGAAACTTGGACATGGACTACAAACTCTACATTGACATGAAGACCTTAAAAATTTAAGGTGGGATATTTCAATAAAATTCTGTGAATCTCATAAGCACTGGTGAGGTCCTCAGACAATCTAGCACCAGAGTATACTTTTTGCAAAATAAAAGTTCTCAAATAACTGCATTTCGACAACAGAGCTGGCAAAAAAGTTCAGACTAAGAAACAGCTCTAGACTAGACAATAGCACAGATCAAGACGGTAATTGCTCCCCTTTAACATGACGAGCATGGAGAATGTAGGGCCTATGCAATACCACCCTATCTGATAGTAATAATCCCTGGATACGTCGCGCTGTTCTCAAATGGGAAAGGCGCCGATTATCCCTCTGATAAGGGAGTATTAGCTCTAGATCTAGTGCACTCGAAGCCCCGATGAACACACGACAATCCGCGGCGCTAGTCTAAGTCTACTTTTATCCAGTGCTTAATCTTCTGGAGGTTTAGTTATGGATATGATGCGATTTTGCAATTTGAAAAGTCTCTGAAATATCCACTGAATATAATTTTGCAACCACTCGGAATTAATTATGTCATATTTTCCCACAGGATTTGCAGCTACTAGGCAAGGCAAATAATTTGACTTACAAGGCGGCAGCCATTAGTTTACGTTAGTCACGATGGTCTCTAAGAACTTTACACACTACGTCATCGTTTGATGTGCTCTGCGTTACTTCCGTAAACATTAATGGCGGAGATGCTATGAAAATCGTTTCCTCGATACGCGATCAATACAGAATCCCTCTCTCTGCGGAGTCTGTTTCCCACCTTGTCTTAGTGCAGGCTTCAGCTGGGATTGCGTTGTGTGCTGCCGTGTTTGTGGTAAGTTTTTGTGCTGGAACAAGATCGATAAATCAATGTGGCGGTCGTCTTGACTCACTCTGAGAATATGGAAGCAAGGGGAGTCCATGGACTTATTTATTCGCTGTAAGAGGATTTTATATACCAGAGCTGTCTTTTTCTCTGTTTTGATGGATTTGTGTGATTATTGATCATTGGTAAATGGTATGAATAATGCATATGCCGGAGTGCGCCTTGGCAGACTAGTTGTCTTCTAGTTTGTCGGAGATGGCCTAACACTGGAGGTTCTATTATTAGAGATGATGTTGATAGATCTAGTTCTAGACATGCCGTTTTGACCTGCAGGACAGTGATAACACTAGGAGGAACAGGCTGTTTTACAAGGGTGGAAATGTCGTTGCTGTGAAGATGTGTAGAGTATCATTGCTCACCTATCTATGCTCATATATATCTTAACAGCTGAGTTTTTGAAAAATTTTTAATAGAGGCTCTGTATGGAAACATCTAGATTAGATGTGAATCATCCTTTGCTTTCTTCCATGTTTGCTCACGACTGTTGTTAGTAGGTTACCATTTGCATTCATATTCAGTGACAAATTGTATGTTATTATGTTATAGCAGTGAGTTTTTTTTCTTTTAGCCCTCTTTCCTTTCATGCTTTCAGTTTCGGTGTCCATTAACCTTTCACCCTCCTTTGGAATAAAAAGGGTTTCTTTTAGAATGAGAGATTATTGACTCCAGATTGAAAAAAAAAAAAAAGGAAATGGAAAGGTTGGGAGGGGGAGGGGAAAGTAAGAATTATTGTAGAATAGTCCTATAATTACAGCATTTGTTATTTTGAAATAATTCTGCAAAGCAGTTTCTGAAATAACCAGTCTCTACTGACAAAACAGCTTCTCTCCCTGCACAAGAGTGATAAAGAATTCTTAGCTCAGTTTTAGGATGATGCTACTACTTTGTTGCAAAATCCTTTTGTCTTAGTATAGTCAAATATGCTGATAAACAATGTTTCATCAAGATGAAGCATTCAGCAGCCATTTGATGATTTAATTTTTTTTGGTCACTTCGTGTTGTCATTTTTCTCTGTCTTCAGAATGAAAATGACACACTTTCTCTCTCTCTTTCTTTCTCACTATTTCTGTTTTTCTGACTAATCGAAGCATGAACGCATATACATTTGCTTCTGTTGTCTTATTTCTCCATCACGCTGACATAAATTTATATTTGGATCTGTGCCTTCATTGCTGGTTATAAGTAGTAGAAAAATAAGACAACACCAGCAGGCTGGAAGAATAAGCTAGAGATGGTCAGGTGAGGATTTGATGAGTTGAAAGTTAGAAACAAAAAATCACATCAACTTATAACTTTGAAATAAGATGCAGAGGGCATCACTACAAAAGGGAATTTTATTGTTGGAATTGACTTATTATAAAGAGTTGTGCAGTTTGTAATGATCCATATCACGTAGGCACTGTAGAATTATTACAATACTAGTACTTAGCTCGCTCTGTGGATGGGGATTATTGAATCAAGAATTTTGTTTTGGATGACAACTTACAAATTATATAATTTAGAAAAATAGTACGATTAAATTGTTTAAATGCAAGAAGGGGACAGAACTTAAGGAATTGTGTGCAAATGTAAATTAGGAGTGCCAAAGAAACTGAATGAAAACAACAATTTGACTACTAAAACTTTAAACACTGTAAAGGAAAACACCAAGCTAGCATTGTAAAAGTAAGGGATGGGCAGAAGGGGTGTACAAAATATTCATATTGCATTCTTTTTCTTTTGAACCGGGGTTGCTCCATCAATGACTGAACTGAGTAGAAATCAGACTGATCATATTGTGCCGCGGGCTGCAGTTCACCACACAACCCCTTCCCTCCACATCCCACTCCATCATACAAATCAGATCAAGCAGCCTCGCAAGGTTATTATTCATTTGTTATCCTATTTATAGATTAACACCAATGATAATAATATAGTACATTTATTAAGCGCCTATACAAAGCCTCAAGGCGCTTTACAATAACACTTTCATTAACAACACATAGTTCATCATAAATAACTACCTCCATACACACACGTGCACGCACATGTGATAATATGCTGATAATATGCTTTTTCAGGTCTATGTACATAGAAACACAGATCCATATGCAGCAGTGCTCTATGCCAAATTTCATATCAATCCATTCAGCAGTTTTTGAGTCCATAAGTCTGTTATATGGGTTTTCTTGGAATTTTATAGAGAAAAAGTGTGTGATATAAAGGAAAATGATTGTGTTAATAAGAGACTAAATTAACATTTTACATTATTGGGGAAAGTGCAATACATTAATGGCACAATTGATACACTTAAAAGCAGTAATATAATGTTCCATACCTTGCAACTTGAGCATTTTTTTTTTTTTTCTTATCAGTGATACAAATATCAGGTGGTGCATACAAAATTTTATTATAGACTATTACCATATCAACATAAGATTTTGAGACAAAATGAAAACAAGGCTGAAGTAAAATAAGGACCAATTTTACAAGTCTTGTCACTGATAAGAAAAGAAATGCCTGAATCC
>JBCAUA010000013.1:3161184-3173019 GCA_038406235.1 Peronia verruculata | reverse complement strand
TGTTGTTGTTGTTGTTGTTGTTGTTGTTGTTGTTGTTGTTGTTGTTGTTGTTGTTGTTGTTGTTGTTACTGCTGCTGTTGTTACTGCTGTTGTTGTTACTGCTGTTGTTGTTTTGGGGTTTTTGTAGTTTTTGCTGGTGGTAATACCTGAATACCAGTTTAAGAATGTAAGCTTTATTACAGATGAGGTTATGAACCCACTTAGAGGATTATAGTACTAACAGTTATTAAGAATGCAGGACTTTAATTACAGATGAGGTGATGAACCCACTTCAGGGAATTATAGTACTAACAGTTACCTAAGCAAAAAACACTATGTTACATTTCACAATGAGATACAATAAAACAGCACATATTTCTAAAATCAATCTATTTAAAAAAAAGCCAAAATAGTGAGAATGAAAAGTTAAGACATATTCTGCAAAATCATTGAAATCTTGCAGTAATGGCTATATGGAATAATTGCATGAGTGCACATGCATCTTGACAAAACAAATAGCGTTTCATAATTCAAGAATTTCAAATTTGCTTTTGAAAACAAAAAATTACTCTTGTCACATCACATTTACAAAACAAACAAAAAAAGTGACTTCATAGCCTTTCACAAAATTATTCAAAATCATTTCTCTTGGTTGTACAGGCTGCAACATCAAAGCAGACTCTCAAAAACAAACATTAAAAAAGTACCTAAAAATCTGCAAACCCTCATCTGAAAAAATCAGTGCATATGCAGAAATACAGATTTTTCAAGAGAGCAAAAAAAAAATGAGTTTCAGTGTGCTACTCAGTAAGTAACAATACAATACATAAATGAAAAAAGTTTATAAAATCCTTATTTTTGAAGATTCACACATGGGACCAAGAACAAAAAATGTGCCTTGACATCTGGAAATCAAACCTGGGAAAACTCTAATTTAATCTACATATAATTATCCATATGTGACATTCTGTCAGAAGAGGCCAGAAATGTTCAAGAAATGAAATCATAGCAATATCATCAATTCAAAAGCTTGGTTTAAACAGGATAATACATGAAAGCTGATTGTCATGCAAATAAAAGGTGCTTAAAAATAACCTGTGACTAAAAAAATAATACATAAAAGCTTATTGTCATGCAAATAAATGAAAACCAAAAGTGAACGAACAATTTTCTGAACAAAAATTCATGACACAAGGTTCTTAAAAATAACCTGTGACTCAAACAAATTATCAAACAGAACAGTATTAGAATCAACTGGCAGCTAATGTAAACTGAGACTAAAACAATGTATCAAAGACAAAAATGTTTCTAATCAACTGATCAGAATTGTTGTTTCTCAAAACAAAGGTTAGACAAGTTTTGTCCTGAAAAGCTATGAAGTGTAAACCAGTGACCATTGGACTGATTATTCAGACTGTATTCTTTTTCATCTTCATATTTAGGAATGTCACAGTGCTATGCACAACATATCACCTTAGCCACTTTCACTAATGTATAGGCTTAAGTTTATTTTACTCAGCATTCTTTTTTCATGGACTGCTCTTACAGAGGAAGGTTCACATGATCACAGCTTCAATTTGAAATCCCACTCCTAGTATCTAGAACAACCAATACATGTCTCAATAATGTTGTTCTTTAACATATTTATTTTGCAAACATCTGTTGCTTATCACTGACATATTTTAAAGTGCCTTGAAAATTTGGGGATATAAAACATGTAAATAAATTAAACAAAAGGCATCATGTTAACAAAATTTAGTAAGCCCAGCTTCTTCATACAACTTTTTTTTTTCTTGCCAATTTTGAAGTGCTTTGCTTCCATCATCTCATTTCCTAAAACTAAAAACTGACATATATGCCACTAATTGAAAATACAACAAGTGTTGGCACGATAATCTACTGGCTGAGAAAAAGGCCTCTCATAACTATTATAAAACATCATTCAATGTACTCATGAGCTCGTTGCAAGGTGGTTAGTGCTGAAACCATCAGCACAATCTATCCCACAAAAATTTACTTTACATTTTCAGCCCCCTTCTACAGCTCCAGTGCATGGCTGATCACAATACTTCACATTCTCTAATCTAATGTGATTGATAACATCGATTCCTTCATATTGTAGCTTTTTCAAAAAGTGTTTACATCACAATATGTGGTGCTGAAGTGTAAAGAAAAAAGAAATTACTCATGCGAAAATGAGCACAGTGTAGTTGGATTTCGCTGCTATTTCATTATTTAAAAATATCCAAAAATCACGCATTTCAAAGGAATTTATTTTGCACACTTGGCAAAGTGTTCTCGGGAACGTGAGGGGATTAAGAGTACAATGTGAAGAGATTGAATCCTCAGTGCTGGTTAAAAAACATAGGTCTATAAATATACTGAGTTGCTACATGCATAGCTGTAACAGTCGCAAGGCTTTCTTTCCCTGCAATCATCAGGAACATATAAAGCTGACTTTAAGCACATACAAATCATTTCAAAATGAACACTCAGTCAGGTCTCCTCATTACTAAGTATCCACTTCTGGGCGGAAAACCTGAGACAGTTTTCTTGTGTACAATTTAGCGGCCACTGAAGCATAGCTGCGTATATCACAAAGATCAGATTCAACTTGCACCCATCTCTTCCGAGCAACATCCAAGCGACAGACAACATTGTAACGATAAATGCGAAATGGTGATCTCTGATACTCTGATGTCCCCAGGGCATAGATACATCCATTCACATGCATAAGTCCAACATTGTACATCTCCTCCGTCAGTTCTGGTCCCTGCCGCCATTGGTTGGCCTCCACATTGTAGATCTCACATGATCGCAAGGCATCACGGCGAATTGTATTTGTGGAATGGGAATAAATTTGTCCTCCAGCAACAAGAATTTCATTGTCAATGACACAAGCACCAAAGTTGAACCGAGGCGTAGGCATTCCTGCCAGGGAGGTCCATTCATTCTTACGTGGATCAAACTTCATTACAACATTGTGAGCTCCAACTCCTGTCCTTCCACCCAACAGGTATATCTCTCCCCGTAAAACAATGGAACTCAGATCCACAAGAGTGGTTGGCATCATGCCCACATAATTCCACTGGTTTTTTTCAATGTCATAACATTCAACAATTTCTGTTGGATGCTGATTTAAAGTTACTCCACCAAAACTGTAAATTTTGTTATCAACATACGCTAGTGTGAAATTGGATTTAGGGAAAAGCATGGGAGCCTTTAGTAACCACTTATTGTGATCATTGTCATAACAGAAAACATCCTTCCTCACAGACTCCTCATCTTCAAAATCATCAAATGACACAGAGTCTTCATCGGAAGCGTTTTCCCCATAATTGGCATGATAGATGTAGTTTCCCCCTGCAGCATAGAGTGCATTATCATCGGTAACAATCACTGCTGGATCTTCTACACAGTAATATCTGGCTTTCTCTTCACATTCTGGGAAGGTTGCCATGAAGAAGGCCTCTCGTGTCATGGGATTATAACAATTAATGGCTGACGGTTTATTTTGATCGATACCGCCCACCAGTAAGATACAGTGCTCTGGCTGAATCATGCCTGAACGTAAGGGGAATGGATCTTTTGTGTTGCTGGCACTATAAACCTTCTCTGGATTTTCTAGGAACATGCGAATATTGCGAATCAGAACCCTACCTTTCTCACTTTCCATAAGCATGGGATTGGGGTAGACAACATCTGTGAGGAATTTGACACCAACTAACGGAAATCTCAGATGTAGCATGAGTTCTCCAAGATGCTGCCTGCGGTTTTTCAAATCGTGGCTCACCCATGTCATAATAGCTTCATATACAATCTCTTCTTTCTCCACATTCAACTCATCTGAGGCCACAATGTCCACCACCCTGTCCAAAGAAAGCTCCAAAAACTCCTCTGTCCTGCATACGGTGGTGAAGTTTTTCTCTATGAATTCCTTGGCTTTCAGGAAAAGTTCTTCGCAGTTGTGAACTGAGGCAAAGCACTGGATGCCTACACAGTTTGCCTCGTCCAGTTGCGTCTCCATGAACTTGGCACAGGCCTTCTGGACGTGGGTCATTTGGAGCAGTGAGGCTGTCTGAAGAAGACTCTGAGCATTGGCTGAAGTGATCTCTAGTTTTCCAGAATATGCATATTCAATCAGTAAGCGGATTGCATCTGGATCTGTCTCACGCAGCCAGACCTAGGAGATAAAAAGAAAGAGATTCAACAAAATAAAAAAAAGAATAAAACTTGTGCAAAAGTTTGACTATTGTTCCTTGAGAGTAATCTTGGTCACCAAAAACAATAGCTATGTTGAATAAGCCATTTTGGACTTTTACGGACTGTATGTCAATGAAATATCACTGACACAAAAATCATAATATAGTACTGCACACAGATGAATTATATAAATAGGAGTTAGCTTTCTTAGGCGTAGGTATGTTTAAACATCAAAAAGAGAGATGAGAAATAAGAGAAAAAATATGAGAATCTCACATACACATTATGAGAGAATTAAAACTGCCTGATCAATAATGATCTCAGTATTATAGCAAATGCCTACTCTCAAGGATGCTTTTTTGGACAAATCACTTATATGGAGAATTTTCATTTAAAGCCTAAAACATTCAAGCATATTTAATTACATTTAACAGTCAGCTGATATAATTTTATTAAATATACAGGAAGGGTTGAAACTGTCTTGAAAAGTGAGAAAATGAGACAGTTAAATTATTTCTTTAAAACTCCAACAGGATAACTAGGCTCAGCAACCATTTTGCCCAGAAGACTTACACAAAGTATATGTACTGCTTGATATTTGTGTAAAAGAAAAAATAAATATGGTATGTTTAAAAAAATAATAACTATGGGAAAGCCATAATTTCTTGGCTTCCAGTAATGACAAATCTCTGGTAAGCTATTTAAGACAGATAAAAATATAGTTTAATCATAACTGTGTTGGCCAAATTCCTGAGAAAAACTATCAGAAAAACATTTTAAATCCTGATAAAATGATGAGCTATTTAAATATTCTTTAAGATCCTAACCATTATCACCACCATCATTGCCACCATTATTACAATGATTTTAAATATTGCTCCCATTACTGTTTTAAATGCTACTACTTCTACTATTGTTATTGCTATTTAAACACTTTTTGATCTCTGAAGCTACAAACTCCAGTGCTTTCACAAATAGCCAAAAATACTGTACATGAAAGTTATACCTTAGCATAGCTTTCCATATGACTTGCGACCAGGGGAAATGAGTTAAAAATCGCACCAGGCAACGAAGATAAGCGGCTGTTTTTAGTTCTTATGACATTTACTCAAGTTCAAGAGGTCATAGGTTAGGCCTCATACATGAAAAGAGCTTTCTTATTAAATTTTAAGCTATTTAAAAAGAAATTCCTACTCAAAGTATCATTGCATAAATCTTTGATGACATCAACTCCTTGACATTCTAGGGTTAAAAAAAACAAGGTATACCTACCTCTTGCTGCCTGGACTCGTGTAGGTCAGATGTGAACATAGCCCTAAAGTAAGGACTGGCTGCAGCTAAGACTGCTCTGTGACAGGGAATACGGCGATTCTGGATACATATCGTGACATCCACCAGCTGTCCCTCCATAAACATTGTCCTGAGCTCCTGCAGCAGCTCAGAGTGATGTTCCTCACACTCCAACGTCATACGTTCCATCCTCCTTGACCACTTCTCCCTAGCATCCAAAGATGATGCGCAAAGCCACATTCAACCTGGTTACAACAGCTAGCGATCAACTTTGAGTTGAAATTTCATCATTTATATATTTATGAGATCTGTCGTGCATCTATCGAAAATCAAAAGAAATTCATGGCAACCTTCCCTGGTAAAAGAGCATCTTATCTTGATCTGAAATTGAAATCAAAAAATGAGCATGTAAGCTTATATGCTACAATTGAAGTTTCATGTGATTAAGTTCACCACCACAATTAAGATGAGAAAATAATGATGAAATCTGTTTGCTTTGTCAAAGGATTAAAATAAAAGGCAAAAAAACTGGGAAGCTGCATTTTGTGTAATAGTTTAAATTTGTATACATAAACACAGGGGTAACATAAACACAAAGACACTATGTAACAAAATTCCTGTAACTGGCCCTAAGATTAAAGATAACTACACATTTCATGCATCCCCATAATCTTTATAAAATGAGAAGATTTCTACAGGGCAAGATATAAACATTATAATAATTGCTAATTTATATCTATAAAACTGAGTCAATCAGTAATTAGCCCGATTTAAAAATTTAAATGGTAAAATTTCAAACTAGACATGACTATCACCATGTTGTTATGGCTGATACTTCTGGCAGATTTTCATATCTGGACATTGCATTCAAATTCTGGCAGACATGTTATCAGTCTCCAACATTTTTTTTTTATTGAAATTGCATTAGATCTAGATCTAGACTAGATCTACTATTCTTTATCTCTTAAACTTGAAACAATCCACACTGACAAAACATCTGATCTACATTGTTATGTTAATCTGGTAAAGTCCATGTCTGCTGATGTTAGGCTGAACTTGTTTGGTTTTGTTTTGGTTTTGGTTTTTCAGTTCCAAAGTAAAGCTGTCGTGGAGGTAGACCCCATTAGACTCGACTTGGGCTACTCACATCCACAGCTATAATTAGTCATCCAGTCTATATCATCACGAGAGATTATTCCAATAAATACACACCACGGCACTGACATGTCTAAATAAATTGTCGAAATACGATATGTTCATATTGTCTTTGCTATGCACATCTACGAAGACACATCAAGTTTATCTTCTATTATGAAGGACCTTGCGTTAACTGAGGAGTTCAGTTCACTGAATCTATCGAATTCCGGCTTTCCATTCATCTTTCCAGACCTGCGGTTCAGATTATGCTTTTCGTCATTTAAAAGACATTTTACGATGGATTCCTTATAAATTAAAGTGGTGCCCTATCATACAATCCATACCTGCTTTAATCATCGTGCTTCCAGTAATCAGATGCATCAGATCAAAAGTATGAGTCATCAAACCTTCCCTACATTTGGCATCACTTTTATTCCTTCCTCTTTTTCGTTTGGCTTGCCGAACGACGACAGCTTCCGGTATTTCCAAGAAACGAAACTGTGGTAATTCTAAACTCGTAGTGTCAAGAGTTATATTTCTTTTGCTCATATGACTGACAGTCCATCTAGATAATATGATGCGTTAATCTACCTATGTGAATTTGTACTGCTCTGTTGTTCTCTTTTGTTAAATATTTTCCATTTGTTATCGAAATCGAGAAATAAGTAGATTTATCGACCCATACTGTGAAATAAGGCATTAAAGGACAACTACCAGAGGCATAAATCGACGAATAGTACTATGTTATTTTTTGACCACGGTTGTGGACAGCTGAGATAACCACCACTACAGGAGGTTGAAAAGCTTATAAAAACCATGAGTTCGACACACCCTCTCTCCCTCTTTAAACTCGAAGGCTGTTGTAAGAAATACATATTGTTTTGAATTTTGCGAAATTGTGAGGTAATGATTATCGTTCCTGAAAATACAAAAAGACAAAAGCTTATGTGATTCGATCAATAGTGTAGAAATATGTGTGTAAGGGACCTACAAGATAGTGTGACAGGTGCTTATAAATCAGCTATCATGAAAAAAAATATCAAATCACTGCCAAACAAGCACCTTTGCCCTTCTTTGTCACCACACCAGTCCAGTTAGAATCAAATGCCGTAGCAGTCTTACCAAATCCCGCTTAGGGATAGAAATACATTAAAGTTTACACAGGTTCTTAGCTTCCATGGTCCCTATAACCGGAGTGCCGTTTTCTAACAATTCTCCTGCATGTTTGTGTGAGTCTGTGTGTTTTCGACAAGGTCAGTGAAAGTGAAATGTTTACTTTTCAGCTACCGTAATGTATAATCTTTGATAGACTCGTTATTTATCGTCTTGGTAGTCCCCTTTCTGTTCCTCTCTGACTTTTTTTCTCCCTTCTGTCCATATTGTTATTCCGTGCCCACTGCCCCATGCTGATAACAATACTTTTGTAGAGTCTACCTAAAAAAGCATTGTTCTTATGAAGAGTCTGCAATATGACTGTCATATTATTAGCAAACGTGGGCAATCTTGAAATTAACGTTATTCCCCATTTCCCGGTAATCACACAAAGTCACTTCGATCGTGCTGTGGCCTACTTAGTTAGCAGATTTCCATAATAATGATCATGGTATAGTTGCTACAAAACCGCCATTCTTTGGCCTGGATACTTCCAGCATTAGGCTACTTCAGGTAAAATCTATAGTTGTCCATTTTTGTCCTTAGAAGTGTCAGATGGACTAGACAGAGTAATCTATGGTTTGAAACGCATAGGTTCTAGTTTTCCAAATAGTTTAACAGACCTTTTTAAGTAAAGAAACAAAGTGCTTAATTTATATTGACTGTAAATATAGCTATCATGTCCGAAACAAGAATAAAATAAATGTCCTCATAGAAATTCTAACACTGAAGTTTACTTTTGCTTGCTCTTCACAAATCTACCCTTTAAACGATACATTTTAGGATAGGTTATGATAAGGTAAAAATTATTCGTCATTTAAAGGAAAATCCATGCATAGCTGATGAGACAACGATACGATACTTACACAACAGACAAAAATATCACAATAACATCAGAACACGGCAGAACATTGTTTCAGCCAATAAACGTAGCCTACCGCTGGTGGAAGACATGAGTTTCTGTAACAATGAATTCAGTTCTTACATGCAACAAATGCCCAGTTTTCGGCATAATTTAATTGGTTATGAAGCGAGTGCACAGAGTTTTCTCGAATTTGTTTTAATATACCGGTTCCTAATTAGCCCGTCGATTACATAATATGATTTCCCTCTACTATTTTGTTCACTCTCTTGATCCATTTACATGTATTTTATTCTCGATTGTTTTGCTCACGAGTATTTCCAGCCCAAGCAAGAATACGAATAGTTGTAACATTCTGTTTGGTGGAGTCATAAGTAATCGTAAATTGAGCAAGGTATTGTCTATATCAAACAATGTTTAATTTTTAATAAGATATGGAAGTTGATTATCTTTGAGTGGACTCAAGAAACACTGTCATACCAGCCCAATTCTAAACTGTAATCAGGTCTACTCCAAAATATTTATAATGTTCCTATCTACTCGACAATTATCTTTAATATCGTAGGGAGTAAAAATCTTGATTATTCTGAAATCAACAAGTGTGCATGTGTGTGTGTGTGAGTGTGTGTGTGTGTGGGGGGGGGGTGTACGTATGTGTGTGGGGTGTGTGTATGTGTGTCTAGATACCGTTGTTATTCTTGACATGCATTTGTTATTGTAATTGTTATCGTTGTTGTAATTGTTATCGCTGCTCTGATGTTGCTAACCTTTACGTTGCCTTTATTAATCTTCATGTCTGTGAAGACTTAAGTGATCGGTTACAAATTAACTGTTTTTAGAAATATAAGGCGTATTGTTATTATCAACATCAAATGGATGCATCTCCATACATTGAGAGGTACAGAGAGAGGAAGAAAACTGGAATCTGCCAAATGAGAGTAAATGTCATGAAATTAAGTGTGGAGATCTCAATTCTCTGCAAAGCATAGTGAGGAAAGAGTTTGTACGCTGTGACTACAATAGTTATACAACTGTAACTAACAGACCTGGAATCCCTGCGGAATATTTGTACCCCTTACTAAAAATAGAGCACTCACGTATGTGTATTACGCTCCACCACGAAACCCTACAACACTAGTGGAACGCCAAACTTCGGGAAAAACGCGACGCCGGAAGTACGTCATAATTTTTCCTTCGTCATTAAATCATTAACACTACTCACTACTGCTATTATTAGAAGACCATCGAGGTTCAATAAGCTCACAGTGAACAGTTTTAGTCATACATTTCCTCCCGACCGTAACAGGGTCAAACCGAGAGGTGAGTCAAATTTATGAATAGTTTGGAGTGTTTGTAACCGCCTGCTAAAAATAGACGCAAGTATTTCCACTCTTTTGCTTAGTCAGAACAAAAATATTCGATGCGAGTATAATCATTAGGACTAAAGCAGGAAAACTTCTACCCTGTAGGTCTTGAAGCTTCACTGTACTGGCCTTTAAACGCTGACACGCCACTCATTTTCTACGACTTTAAAATTTCTTCTTAACTCCACATAAACTACGGTTCCTAAAGGAAAATAATACAGGTTGCCAATATATAAGCAGGAAAACCCAAGTTGTTTTAATCTCTTTCATTTGGTGAGACAACAACTGAAAAAATAAAAGAATTTAATTCTATTGATAGGGGCAGTGAGAATTCTCAAAGATAATTAAATATTGATCAATATTTAATGCTTTTCAGACGAATGAAATTGTTCCTGGGCTTGCTGATGAGTACTTGGAGGAGGGAGAGAGGGGATACATCCTGGGCTATAAACACCTCTCTCTCTCTCTCTCTCTCTCTCTCTCTCTCTCTCTCCCCCCCCCCCCCTCGTGTGAGTGTCTACTGCCCGATTTCTCACTCAAAAGTTAAAAAAAAAACAAAAAAACTCAACAGGCTTCCGTTTAACCAGCTTAAAAATCTAATAACATTTATGCTGGCCTATCTTGAGAAAATGAGATCTTCTATGCAATGATTTTATAACACAAATATATTATTTTATCACATTAAAAGAAAATATGATCTAATACTAGGAGGAGGCATTTATTTCTTTTCTTTTCTTGTTCTTTTTTTTTTTTTTTCTTTTTCCTCTCTTCATATTTTTGAGTATTCACCGCAAGAAAGGGGGATAGCGGCTTCTTAATTTCGGAATGGCATTTATTTTTCACACTGTGGCAAATTTAATGAAACATTATCGTGCTCTGGAAACTGAGTGGGTACAAAGAGGAAGACAAGCGAAATATGCATTAGCAAATTTGTTTGGGGAAATAAATATTTGAAATTTGATGTTTAATTTTTGCAGTGGTAAAGCATTTATTGATCGGAGTTGCCTGAATCAAACATTCAGTTTTCATAAACAAGCTTTACATTTTAAGTATTTAAATGCCCTTCTGCAAAACCACGTGAAATGTCAGGCCTCTGTACTAAAGTATAAATAATTTTTTTTTTTTTTTTACATGTTTTACTTAGATAATTATTATTGTTTGTTTAGTTTTTGTTTGCGTGTTTTACTGAGATGTTATGACTAATTTGTTTTTTTCTTTTCTTTTTTCAATTTGTTAAATGTGTTGTTAATTAGTTTTTTCATGGCCCACTTCGATTTTAAGTTACATTCTATGTTGAACGTATGCCTAAAAGCTTTTCGTTAGTTTCATTCTTGCTAGAGGATAGAAAATCTTGTTGTCATTGAAACACCTTATGCTGGGGATTACTGGTCATGTAAGGGGAATAAATCTCTGGGCAAATAGATGGCAAAGCAAAGGGGAAACATTTCAAGGCGGAACTACATTAGCGCGCAAACCCAGTGAATCCGTCTTCGTTCAGTTTCGGTCTCAGCTCCGTCGAGTATAGGGGTTCTCAACTGGTGGTCCATGACGACATTTTGAGTACTCCACAGGATGTCATTGACTAGGTGACAAATTGGAATGTGTACATAATTTAAAATTGTACGTTTCTGTCGCTTCTATAGTAGTGAAAATTCTCTTCCATAATAAGCCACTTTCGTAATGTATTACAAGACCTTATAAGTGGTTATGGATCTCTCTTTACTTCTAACCTTTATATTCTGAAATAAAATGGTTCACGACATTTTTATCTATGGAGTGAGTGAGTGAGTGAGTGAGTGAGTGAGTGAGTGAGTGAGTGAGTGAGTGAGTGAGTGAGTGAGTGAGTGA
>JBCAUA010000013.1:3138280-3161084 GCA_038406235.1 Peronia verruculata | reverse complement strand
TTTTAGAAATACCCTCAAAACGTTGGCGGTGAGGGCATATCAGCTGAAAAAATGGTTGACATTGAGTGAGTTAAATAACTCAAAACAAACACTGAATTCATCAATTATCAATAATTCTTTTTTTTTTTCAAAATGATGGATAACCATTGCTGTCAGGGGGAATGGCAGGTCCTGGGAGTCAGTTTGGAAACTGCTGGGGGGAGATGATTTTAACCATTATCATCGAATTCAGCATGGTCAAATTAGGAAAAAAAATCAAAATCATTCATGGATGCCATATTGGATTTTGCTACGCAATATTGAATTTTAATAACCTTCGATATGCTCTGAACTTTACCAACTGATGTGCTTGTAATTTTGTGATCTACATATTTTACTATTCCATATCTAAATTTTGTCCTAACAGATTTTTGACAAAGTGCTTAGTTTTTTTTTTCTACAATTTTTTAAATTTGGTATGTGAGAAGGTCACTGATTTTTTTAAATTTGACCCTAAAATCTCAAATTTCTTAAAAACTTAAATGATATCAAAAATCCCTTCTGACAAAATTTATATATTATTTTGGTATATTCATGCCAAATTTCATGGCCATTGCCATTTGTGCAAAAAAAAAAAAAAAATGCATTTTGAAAAAAAACACATTTAAAATTTTTTCACTAAAAAAACTGCCATAACGAGCTTGTGATCGGGCTTTCAACCCCAAAACATCTTTGTTTCACCTACTAAACCTCTTTTTTGATAATTTCTATGCTTTTATTTGCCTTCTCCTGTGCCCCTATTCCCATTATTCCTCCATTTTTGCTTCCCTACACTCATCAGCAGAACGGCTTCCGTAGAGTCCTTTTAGGGTCCAGAGAGGGCTATAAATATGGCCGCCATGTCTTCCTTGGTCAAAACCAAGAGCATTTTTACCCTTCAAGTGACACATAATCCACTATTATAACACTCTGAAAAAGCAAAAACATGGCATATTTCACCCTTATAAGGCCGTGGGAAGCCTATTGCAGAGGCCCAGGTGAACATTTTCACTGATATTCGATGTGGTCAGCGCCTCAGATGGTCAGCAGTGTCCACTCCTGGGACTGGGGCTCCCAAATATTGATGAAGGAGATCATAATCAAGTCTATTCTACGCAAATTCCCCGTATCTGGCGAAATAGTGTTGATCTATCACTGAATAAAGTTATAAATGAGCAAAGAGCCTGGATGGCAGAGGGGCAGGTCAACTTTTGCTTTAAAACCACCCTCTCGACACTTTAGAATGGATATATATCAACTTTTTAATAGCATTTTTATATTCAGCAGAGACCCCACTTTTAAAAGAAAACAGAAGCCGAAAAACTGCATATTTTGAGCAAAAACCCAATTTCAGCCCCCCCCCTAATGATTGGCTAACACTGTCTCAGCCTTTCTGTACACACTCTTCACAATTAAGTAGGCCTAGATCCAGGTACAGTAGTCTGCGGATATAAGCACAGTGGCAGGACGAGCTAAAAAGAGTGCTTATATATGGAGCGTACATATATCCAGAGTGAGACAGGGAACATAACAATTTACACTTTATACTTCGAAACATAGACCTAGTCTCCTCATGGGATTAACTAAAGGTGAATCACCGTCTGCATGCAGACAAGGCATCTAGGTCAAACTGGCTGGAATTAGACAGTGTGACACTTAAACTCGTCTGGGAATGCGTAGGATGGCTTATTCCATTCCAAAGTTGACAGGTGTAGCAGGGTTGCGAATTTCCCCGACTCAACTCTAAGCCTACACTACACATGCTCATTGTGTATTCGGAGTGCTTATATCCGGAGACTACTAGACTACCTGTATCTAGAATCTAGAGCTGGATAAAAATATAATATAGATCTAGATATAGAAATAGATACAGAGTGTAGATCTCATCATTCTAGGGCACAACCGTGGATTTGTGGTCCCGAGGAATCAATAGCCCTGGTGCGTAGCCCCAAGTAAGAATCGATACTGTGGCCTATTCAGTATACGGTGGTGTCCGCTTAAGATAAACCTGGCTTAAGATAAACTTCCGGTTAAAATAAACTTATCATAAGGACCCAATTTTTTCCTTTATGACAACTAATTCATTTACGGTTGTGATAAACACCACTTTCCCACACTCCGCTTAAGATAAACCCTCTGCATTCTAAATTACCATAGTGATACAGTTATTTTCAATTATACCATGAACCAATTATGCGCTCGTCTATTAAAGGGTATGCATTATGCAACGAGCTATGCGGGCGAAGCCACAGTAGCATTTGCATGTTCATAAAGCAAAACTATTTTCACAAAGTGGGGGAGGGGAGGTTATGGGGAGGGGTATGGCTAGTGCCATTCGCCTGTTCACGCACAATGTCACGTCACGCCTGGCCGGTACCAGTACCACTGCAGTGTACTGTGTATCTTGATGTTATGTAGAACTAGATCTAGATTAGATCTCGATCTACCAACCCTCCCCACCTATGATTACGTACAGCGGAACACTGTAAAAAAATGACCACAGTAATGGTCAAAACGAGGCTTGTGTTGGCTGACTGAGTGACTCTTTTGTAACGCATCACATCGCAAGCCCCAAGTGGATTACCACAACACTGCACATCTCTCGCTCTCTTTCTGTTTCTGTGTTAATCCCCCAGTTGCTCAATCGCTGCCCCCCAGTACAGAGTTTATTTCAATTTTTAAACAAGAAAGACTATCCGAGAATTATGAGCAACTGTTCTGTTAATGAGTTATACCCCCCCCTTTTTTTTTAAACTATATTTTTCTTGAAATGGATAAGATGAACCTTGGATAAGATAACTTTTTGAAGGCCCCGGGCAGTTTATCTTAAGCGGACTCCACTGTACTTCAACCAAAGCTTGATTCCAAAGTAAAGCCATTTTTATATCAAAAGTGTTTTGTTAACAGAGATCAAATGAGGCAGTATGCCAGTGCAGCATCAGCTGTGAATGTTATGTAATTCTATTGCCACAATCTCTTTCTTTCATGTTTGGTCACCTGGTTTTACAGATTCCAACTGACCACTGTCCCTGTTATACACCTAGTTATAACAGGGTTGCTTATTACAGGCTACTACACTAAGAGTAACATTTTTATTTGAGGATCAGTGATATTCCTGCTCTTATAAACAGTTGTAAATTGTTTATAGAACTAAAATCTTTGGGGAAAGAACACAAAAAAAACCACACACACACACATGAAAAATCTAATGATTACGAAGAACTTTTTTTATGTATCGCAAAGACTGCACCAGTATAATATAGCTACATCACGATCTATAATTACATAAATCTAGAATTTTCTGAGGAAAAATGGAACTTACAAGCAGGAAGAAACAGGTTGTCACAAAGTAAACATGAATCCTGCACGATATTAACAGTATTCATAGTAAACAATTGTCTGATGTATAAAATGAGAAGCCACTGACTGAGCCAGTCATTTGAACAGCAAGCACTCAAGCAAATCTCCATCACAACAGGTCAAAAATGTTACTAATCTAATAACATTACTTGAGCTCTTATATATCATATGTGCTGTGAAATCCGCGCCCTCGTTTTTCCCACACCTATGGGAAACCCCTTCTGATCTCACGAGAGTGATTAATACCTAGGCTAATTTGAATACAGGAATGGGATTTCGCGAGATTTAGGTTGAGTAGCCAAAAATAGATTTCGCAGCATATAATACATGTACAGGTCTAGGCCTGGCCAATATAGGCCTAGCTATCAAAGTCCAAGTTCAGATCTACTAGTAGTACTAGTACTAGTGTTACCTTCTAATGAACAGTCATTGCTTGACCCTGGACTGAATCAACAGTAATGCAATATGTTTAGCCTACAGATCTAGAGAATCTAGATCTTAGGAGAGTCGTGGGAGGGAACCAAGCTGCATATTTCAACTTCATAGGCCTAGATCTAGATCTAGGTCTAGATCTATGAATTACAGAGACAGTAATCCATACACAAAACCAACAGCAAATGGATCTAGATCTAGATGGAGTATAGATCTAGATCTAGATTAGAATCTATCTAGATCTAGATTCTAGTTACTAGATATGCTAAAACCTTCCTTGGTGGTCCAGATCTTAAATCTAGATTTGATCTAGATTTCGATGGCTAGATATAGACCTAGATCTAGCTAGATGATCTAGATCTAGATCTAGATCTATCTAATCTAGACTAGATCTAAAACTCTAGATTCTTCATCTAGATCTAGATATCTAGCTCTAACTAGATCTAGATATCTAGCTCTATCTAGATCTATACATATCTATTCTAGATCTAGACCCAAGATCTGAAACTAGGGACACACACTAGTAGGGTAGACCCTACATTCAGACCCAGATCAAGATCTAGATCTATTCCACGAACGAAATGGAAGATCCATACACATAACGATTTTCATAACCTATCAATAATAATGCAACAAACCTGTTTCTCCTCGATGAAGCGTTATATCGGTTATAGGCAGACCTTCTGTCATATTCGACGGTTGCCCTGGCATTTTGGCTGCTGACTGCTCTTTCCACCCGCAAGATCAAAGCCCGGTCACAACGACAGCGCAAACGTTGCTATTTTCCTGTTGCGGATGCCTTTCGTAAAGCTATTTCCCCGACTGCCAGGTTGAATAGACTGCAAGATCCTAACGGCAACCTGCCGGTTTGCTACCGGCGTTTCACGTCAAGTTCTTGCCTTTAGATAACCTACGTGTAACATAATAAACATAGGATCAAAACAGGTCAATCACTTGAAAATACACCGCGAACTTGTTGCGTTGTGACATGACGTCACCATCGGAGAAATGACGTAGCAATAAGTGTGAAGCTTTCAGTGCAGTTATTTCATTGGTTATAGGCTAGGCAGTCCTCATTGAAAATTATTTATACAGCCAAAGAAACGGAAGAAAGTTTGAGGAGAAACTGCTTCCTTTATCAATATTAAAATTAGATCAGGCTATAGATGTAAGCAAAAAATACAGTGTAGAATTTTATGGTGCTAAAAATTTGTACATTCTCTTGGAACTATTATTGTTTGTTTGCTTTTTTCAAAGAGTAGATCTAGATCTATTATGTTGAATTTTCTAGATCTAACTATCCTATATATTATCCATCTTTTGCCTTACTTTTTTCACACCATACTGTAGGCCTAATCGGAAAGTTTCGCCTTACCCCTTTAGATTCAGTGCACAAATGAACGGATGAAATTGAAGAATAAAAGTTAATGTGGACCACTGGGTTGCATAAATTCTTAAAGAACATGATTCATAAGTGTTGGTTTATGACTACTTTTTAAAAGTTCACCTTTTTCGCATTTCGTTCTCACAGTGGTTAATTGTCAACTTGTGGCAATAAATATATATATATCAGATCTAGATCTAGATGTAGAGCTTCATTTTCTGTATGTTAATTTTGAGAGAACTAACTCGTCGTTGTGAAACATAGATATAGATCTAGATCTATCTAGATTAGATCTCAAAAAGACACCATTGGGGATTTCATTCAATGACCTGTGAACATACGTGACATTCATACGGTTATACTACTACCATAGCAGACAACCGGTACAAAATAATGTACATGTAGGCTAATGAAGTACGAATTTTCGTGCGGCGAATGGGTCATATAGGCTACACGACAAAGTTACAAATAGCTCCAAAGAAATTATCTTCTCACATAGAAGAACTAGACCTAACAGAGCTATCCAAACGAGAGGAGTTTGGTCTGGTAGTCTACGGTTTTGTGGTAAGTATTGGGCAACGGTCAGGATCACTTGAACTATGGAAAAACATCATGCAATGACAGATTTCATGGCAACGATAGTTGGTTTTGTACGTGGCATCTTGGCCTCCCTAAGATTTTTTTTTTTTTAGATCTAATCTAGATATCTAGATCTAGCTAGATCTAGATCTAGATCTAGTGCAAACAGCCACGTTAAAGTAAAGTGGCGAAATGGTCGATTTGGGTGAAATACCGTACGGCCCGCACACTTCAAAATCAACCGTGCACCCCATACGTACATTACTATCAATTTGCAAGACCAATTGTACTAACCTGTAGGGCCTAACTATTATGTTGGGTTGATCCTCTTTTTTTTGTGGGACCTAGGCTACATGTTAGCGTTAGAGTGGACTTGCGCTCGTCGAGGGTCCCAGCAGGTTAAGCCAGCGGGGTTGTTCTAGGCTATTGTTATGTAGTGTGCTGGCCATACGGTATTTCTCCCGTCGATTTTCGTCAGTTATCGAGTATCTTCACTCTGACACAGTTCTTCATCTTGATCAAATGATAAGATTTTAGTGTCGAAAAAAAGTTTAATCTCTCCTCTATCGAAACTTTCTGAAAGTTAATGGTATCATATTTCTGTATGTGTGTTATTGATGGTTGAACTTGATAGGGTCATGTGCTTCATAACTCCAGCTACGGACTTCAAATTTGACCAGCATCTCACAAACAATTGCTATGCACTGCGCCCTTGCAACAAATCTATACGAAACTAAGTCAATATGAAAGCGAAAAGAACAAGGATAATATTGATATAAATTTCATTCATGTTTAGCTCAAAATTTCTTCACAAGAAATAGAGTAAAAATTTCATTAACAAAAATCAACTAAATATTAGCCAGTCAGGATGAAATTATACAAAATCAAGGGTGAAATACCGTTCGGCCCGCACACTTCAAAATCAACCGTGCACCGTACTGCTACTTTACTATCAATTCGCAACAATTTTACTAACCTGTAACTATGTTTGGGTTGAACCTCTTCTTTTCGTCGGACCTAGGCTAGATGTTAGCATTAGGGTAGACTTGCGCTCGTCGAGGATCCCAGCAGGTTGAGCCAGCGGGGTTGTTCTAGGCTATGTATAGTGTGCGGGCCGCACGGTATTTCTCCCAAAATCAAACCTCAACTCTCCCTCTTTAGATGTCTGGCCTGGAGCAGACATAATGACGATGGTTTGCCAGGTTTATCAGATCTCTTTATCATCTCTCCATATCAAACCTCACCATGTCTTCCTTTTACAATAAAATCAAACATGGGGAATGAATTGGGGTGACACAGTGGCCATTTAATTTCACTGAGTAAAAGGGCGAACTCGAACATGGCAATGCCGCCCCACAAGACGACAGAGGACGATTCTTTCTGCTTTCACTAAGCAGAAATACATTTACAATCTGTTTGTATTACTTAAAAACTTAGATCTAAATGTTTTAAAGATAATAATTTGTGTTCTTTAAAACACGATCTAGATCTGATGGGTTTTTGTGTGTCAGGTTCTGATAGTAAGATTATAGCTTCCACTTCATAGACTAGATCTACATCTAGATTAGTTGAAAGATGTGATTCTTTGCATGTATTTATTCTACATCAATTTATGTTCTTAATCATTTGAATCATAATATCTGAGAAAATGATACATGACATCTCTGCATTTTAATTATTGCCTCTTGTTTTTCTTTCCCTGCCCCCCTCACCCCACCCTTTTCTTCAGTGCTTGTTTGTAAGCTTACAAATTACATCTAGATCTATATTCATGTGATAGCAGGGCATTATCAAGTCAATGCACACACCTAACTTAAAACTTTAAAGAAATTTATGATAAAGCTTTCAATTTCTGTTATCTGATGTCAAATTCATTTGCTTACTATCAGTTTGTTCAGCAGTCCTCTGGAGTTGCATTCTGTGATTCTCACATTAGGCTATTTTGTGAAGATCAAAATCTATGTAGATTTGACCAATTTATTTATTTTGCTCATTTCTACAATCTGTTATACATGTACTTTAAATTTGTTTGAATAGACATTGCTCATGTAAGATTCATATAGGACTTTTGCATCCATTTGAAAGTGGTATAGCATGATTTTAGAATTTCATGTATTAAGCATATTTAACTCTGGATTAAGATCAAAATTTGTGGAATGCACATAATTTTTCAGTGTCACTTCAAAGAGCTTTATTTCTGTGCTGCTATGTAGAGCAGTTTGATGTCCATTTTCCATCTTCCTTGGAAAATATGCAAAAAATGACATCAAGGATATTCCATGATGAAATAAGTATATTTAGATGCATCCATTGTTGCTGAAAAAAATTGAGGCTATTCTACACCTACAGAACTTTAGGACTGGGAAGTATGAGAACCCGGGTGTAAAAACTGTTCATTCTATAAAGGTACAAAATGTGACTTTTATCAAGTTGCCAAAAGGCATGGAATTGGGGGTGTATTTTAACGTTTTCAAAATGTCATAACTTTTGAATCAGTTAAGAATAGTGAAACTGTTATCAAAATTCTTAGAAAAGCAAGCTCTGTAAGTTTAAACAATAACTGTGTATTTTCCACTAAATATAAAATCAGATTGCACTATATGTACCTAGTATCAGTATGGGTTTTGGGATTGTTTTTGCGCTTCGCCTTAACCCGTAAAGTGCGCCAATGCATATATATCCAACAGGTAGACATCTTATGGATCCTGTGAACCATGGATGTGTTTTCCCTCTCTGAAAACTTCCTCTAAGCCCTTATCTCCATACAAAGTCATTAAGGCACACCTTGTCAAACCAGTTTTCCACCAGTTTTCTCCATCCTTTGTGATTGTCTGGGTCTCCGCAAGTGATTTCTTTTTATTTTCTGGATGTTGACAGTCCATTTATTCTTCAGCTTGTCCTTCCTTTTTTTCACAGGTGAAAGTATGAAAACATTTTAATGTTGCAGTAAAGCATCAGACCACATACTGAAAAAAAAAAATCTATTTGGTTATTGTTTCTGTCAGTTTTGAGAGGGAAGTTCATGTCACCTTGGGCAAGTCCCTTAAATTTCTAGTAATACTGATTTCATGTATTACCTGAAGAATATCGTCTTTTCCACGTGAAAGCTAATATATGTTTTTTTTTGTTTTTTTTTTTCACTTCTATGGTTAGAGAAAGAAGCTGTTGTGAATGTCATGACTGTGGAGATTTACTGCATTCATGTGATGCTGCATTCGCATTATAATTTAATTCTTCTTTTTTACACTTGTGTCAAGGAATTGCAAACAAGCTGTGAACAACCAAGAGCATGGTAACTGGGATACAAAGATATGATGCAATCTTCAGTGCCAGCGTGGGAAAAATTTGTTGAAGGTAATGTGTTTGTAAGACAGATGCCACAAAGAAAAAAAAAAAAAAAAGAGGCCTGACTAAGAGTTTTTTCAATTGAAGAGTCTTGTGGAATGCTTTCACACATTGCATCAAATGATTTTGCCCATGTAGAGACTAGATGGTGTGAAATGTTGGTTTTGTTATCAGTAAGTTAAATGGTACAACACAAATAACCTCTATTGGCCAGGATCCGTATTCAACATTTTTTAAAATGTGGATCGAAAATGGATTCAGTGAGCATATAGAGTTTACAGATAATGGATAGATACATATTTTGTTATCTTTTGCCTTTAACAAAATGTAAATACCAGGTAATATAATAAGTTCTGCATTGTTATGTGCTTGTTTGGCAGACAATCTGGTTAAGAGTGGACTTTTCAGTGGTCTTTGTCTCTTGTCCAATCAGCTTGATGTATTGTATGCTACAGGATGCTTGACCAGCCTTGACAAGGTAACTCAGTAGTAGTAGGGTTTTGTAAGGTAGCAAAGGTGGCAGATTAATAATTGTGAGTGAATGGCAGTGAAATGTGCAGGAAAATTAGAAGGCATTATCAATGAAAAAAATAAATTTAGAAAAAAGAAGAATTTTTTAAGATTTTTTAATTTCAGCGATTGTAAAATTATTGATCCATTTCCTAATTTTTTTTATTTTTTTTTGTAATTGAGATGAGATGGTGGATTTACAAACTGATAGGAAATTTTTTCTCAGTTTGCCAGCAGTGAGCAGAATAAAGTGTTGGTTATTAGCTTCTTTTTCCTACCAGTTTCCTAGTTTTTATGATTTATTTTTAGAGTTGGTTGGTCATGCTTACCTATGGAGGCACTTGTCAGATTTTGAGCGTATTGAGTTATTGGTATCAGTGTAAAGATTATTCATTTCCCTATCAGTGTGTGAAAAAATGGCTGTTCTATCTTAAGTATAAGTTAAGATATTGGCAATTAAAGACCGTGTGGGCGACCTATTACTGCAGCTGAATTTGAGAAAATGGCTGCTCAGTTTTGTAAATCCTTATTAATCCTTGTTTGGCCATGCCACTTATTTACAATTTTGGGGTTTTTATTCGATCTATTTCAGTGAACTGAACTCTGAAATGCATTTTTAGATTGATAAAGAAAGATTTGGTGAAGAGGGAAAAAAAAATGTGTCGAAAATTCATTTACTATTGAAAAATACTGTCGAATCCACTCAAACCGAACTCTGATAATGTGAATTTCTGATAATTCAAATAAAAACGAACCAACAGATTTTTTTCCTCTTTGTGTCCATTAAATGCTTCTCGCATAATGTGAAGCCATCGCCGTGAGTTTCTGTTAAATGGAACCCATCAGCGCCGCCCCAATGGTAAAAATCAGTTTTTGTTCACTTCACGTGGTTCCCACCCAACAAGGAAAACAAAGGAGACAGTGTTGACATGGGTCAAGAGGGATCAGGCAATTAATTTGCATAAATGTACTGTGAATATGCCCGTGCTGTGGCTTCAAGTGGGCCATGTGTTCGGAGGGGGCGGTTTGGGCGGGCGAGGAGAGGCAGTGTACGAGGAGCAGCGATGCCGATCAGTAATCAAGCATCTTGGCAGAGCAGTGTTAGTACAGGTAGACATGGTCAAACATGCGCATATACCGTACTATTATAGTACGGTATATGCGCATGTTTGACTATTACTATTATAATGCTTCGTGTGTAGACAGCCTGAAGCATTGCGCCTAGCACTTGTATTACAATCACTGCGTAGTGGTACAGACATCTAGCTCTTGTCAGTATATATTTTACATCGTGCTGTTTCACCTGCGGTTGACTAGCTTCATTTTATTATAGACTAGATCTGTGTGATGGTCCCTCTGACCCACTTAAGAGTAAGAAAACGGCTCTTTCCATTGAGTTGAAAATGAATATATTGCAGGAAATAGACAGAAGTGCGATGTCCAAGAAGGCCATAGCTGTAAAGTATGGCATTCCCCCAAATACACTCGATGATATTAAAACATTGCGAACATGTGGAGAAAGCGGCAGCCTCATTTTTTCCCTCATAGGTAATTCGAGAGTTGTTTCCCCTTGTCAAAAAACTGGAAGCTTTTTTTTTTTTTTCCTCATATGTACTTCGAGAGTTCTTTCCCTTGTCAAAAAAACTGGAAGACGAACTCTCATAAATCGAACCCATGAGGCTGGTCCTGGCAAATTCGATTTAAGCAGACTCGACTGTACTTGATTTCTCCGGTGGGCTGAGTTTGACAAACGCCTGAAGTGATTTCATCATGTCGTGCCTCGTATACGTAGTGAAATTCAGGTTGACATTCTTGTCAGATTTTCTATAATTTGTCATTATGCTTTGATTATTATCATTCAGGGTGAAGTGAAACAGTTGCTAAGTACTTTCTCTGGAGGGAAAGTTGATGAGAGTCACAGAACTTTAACACTGACCCTGACTGGGACCTTGGAGAGAAAGACAACATTCAGAATTTATCACAGGACACATATCAGGTGTGGTCAATCTGTCAGCTGTGTTGTCTATCTCTATGTCTGTTAGATTTTTTAAGAAAAAAATAGAATTATTTGGCTAACAGCCACATTTTTTCAAAATGTAGCTGTCCTCCAAACAGTACAATTTCTACCTCATAAAATATTATTATTGTTCTTTCATGTTACATGTATATGGTGAATTAAATTGCAATCCATTTGAATGAAATTGGGAAATGGAGGTAATGAGGGTTTATCTGCCTCTTGCCAGTCACAGAAAGATTGAAAGAGGATTATAGAGAAACAATGATTACACTTTGGAAACATGTAACAGGATGCTAGGACCATCAAATGTCAGAGTTACAACTGATTTGTTGTAACTGACATAACAATGAATTAGAGAGGAATAATAAAAAATTGCTATTGCCTGCTTTTCATGGGTAGCCTCCTTCAATGAATTTTTTTTCTTTTTGCATGCAAAAACCATTGTTATAAGGATAACATAGTATACTATTTTACAGAGGGTTACACTGTGCACTTTTGTACGAATATTAGTCATGAAAAGTTTTGGCAAAATCACCAATGATATGGATATGAAACACACTTCAGTTCTCCAGGGAAGGGATAGACTCACCTGGCATCTGACTCTCCTTATGGCTGTCCCTAACATAGTGCCATGAATACTGTAAGATGGATATGATATTATATCATGCATCTGCTCCCTTCCTCCTACTGGGCCAATCCCTTCGTGCTTGATCTCTCGTGCACATTGTCATGGGACTGAGAGGCTTTAAACGCTGTGGTAATCAGGGTTGCCAACTTTATCAGAAAACCAGGATTTTTCCCAATTTGAAAGGAAATCCCGGAGGCTCGGAAAATGTGCCAAAAATCCCAGATTTCCCATAAAATTAATGATAGTAGTGAAGGTGGAGAAAGACATCAAATTAGCTATAAACTACAAGATTTTTGGTGCAACCCTGGGAGTAATGTCCCAGAACATAGCCTGGATCTAAGCTGTGGATCAGGTGTATCATTGCATTTTTCCCTGCTGAATGCATCATGCATTGTTTGCAGTTGCAGTCAAGGGAGTTCTGTAATACTCTTGTACTTGTAGGTGACAACAAGTTCCAAGTCATAGCAACAAGCATTTGGCTAATGTTATATTATAGTTGATGACTCCATTGTGAATGGTCGGTGATGGTCAATGTCGCTTAAAGCTATGTATGTATGAACTGTATATGTATGAACTGTATCTGTTCATGCATCAAATAAAAAAACGCGAGGAGGAATGGTTGACTTTGTGTGTGTGTGTATTGGAGTACATGATAGTACAGGTCTACACTTAAAATACCGACTTGAGAGGCAAATTTCATTCATTTACGGTGCTTCCCTTACCAATTTTAGAATCAGGAAGCAGCCAGATATCAAGGTTGTCAGCTTGAGCTGAGGAAAGCAGATATGTCTGCACACATGTTTTATATACATGTATTACTTTTTTTTTTTTTTTTTCTTTCTCTATAAATTAATTCATCCATTCCTTTTTTCTCTCTCTTTCATTTTTCAGTGTTTATGCAACAGCTCAAACAAATCACAGTGGCCTGACAGTGAGTAAATTGCCACAGGGCATTTTTGTGACTCTCTTCCAGAAACCAGTTGTGCCTCACAAAGCCATCACGCTTGTAGAGGACTTCACTGAAAAACTCAGACGTTGATTTAAACGAAATTAGTTTAATCTGATAGATATTAGATCTTCTCCTCCCCACGAGAACAGATCTTGTTTGTTTTATGAACAATACAGTTGGCAGTTGCATAAATAATCAGTATTCTGTGTGGGTCAGTGAAGATCATTGTGGACAATGGCAGATCTGGCAGAAATTGCAGCAGCTGCTGGAATTACTATCATTGATTCAGAACCAAATGAAGGAGGAGATATGAAAGATAGAGATGGAGAAAAGGTAGTGGTAGTTTCAAGTGACTATTTACCTACAGCCTATGGTGATCAGCATCAAACAAAAGATTTAGTAAGTGAGTGGGAGGCTTTATTCAGCTATCGCTACACTGAGGCTGATCCAGAATATGTCAAGACATTGGAAGAAGCCAATGTTTTAAATGAGCCTCCTTGTGAGGATGGTTTTAACTGTCGGCGTCATCGAAATGATAGTCGCAATTGGAATCGAGATCGAGACAATTATAGCCATGGCCGATATGATGGGGGAGACCATGGAGGTTACAGAAGTAGAGGAGGTTATAACAGGGACAGCAGGGACTGGAACCGACGTGACAATCGAGATGGTGGTGGTGGTGGTGGTTGGGGGAGAGATCGATCTAGGGACCATCCTCGAAATTATGGAGACTACAATAGATATAATGACCAACAGAGCCAAGGCTATGGGAATCAGCCATATCGTGGACAAGGGGAGCAGCAAGGGCAGCGATATAGTGGATATCAGTACAGAAACTATGATGAACGTGGTCGTGGTCACAGAGATCAAAGATGGAGAGAGAGTGACAGGGGTTCTGGGCAGATACGCGATCGCTCACCTCCAAGATGACACAGCATTCCAGACTTGTTTGTTGTCACACTTTGTGGTTGATGTCGTTATGCCATGGTCTTTTTATTACTTGTGTTGTAATTAGTCGGTTTTGTCCTTTCATTATTTGTCATGGTAATGTACTCTTGCTGAGTGAAGAATGCCTGGACAAAGAATAAAGTGATTGTTTTCAGAATAGGAGTTTGTAGAGACCAGTGATGTCAATCTATCAGCCATGTGAGGACAGTAAGGTTTACAATTTTTGTTTGAGATAAAAGAAGAACAAGATTTGTTAATATTATTGCTATTGTTTTTACTGGAGCAAGAACTGTGGATATTAGTGTCTATGTGGAATAAAAAAAACAGAAACACTTTTTTTTTTTTTTTTTCAAATTTTATTTAATGGATTTATTAGCCTTTGGAGAGGGGGGCTGGGGGTCATCATATTATGTACAAATTATTTAGAATTATGGATATTGAAAACCTTGTGTTGTGTTCTTAAGTATATAATGTGTGTGTGTGAGAGAGAGAATCACTGTTTCATACTAAATGTCAGAAACCAGTGGCATAGAGCTTCATCTGCAACCCTTTGGTTACAGATTCATGTAGTTTTCATTTGTCATCTCATGTGTTGATGATCCTGACTATGACACGACTCATGACCATCTCTTTCTCTCGTTCATGCTCATGCTTATATTTTTAAGCCTACTTATAAACGTTTGTATGGGAATTTGTTAATATAGAAAACAATTTCTGTGAATATGGCAGTTGTGGTCTTCTTTGGAAAATAGGAACAAATACAATGTAAATTAAAATTGATAGATCTAGGATGATTTCATGTAAAAAAGCTTTTTCTGTAGATTGGCATACATGTACTGGTATGTAAATTGCATTAATGTAGTTTGGATTCCTTTTATGCTACATGGCTTTGGTCAGCCCTTGTTTGTGAATCGATAAATGGCCCAGACTCAAAGTAAGTTGAGGATCTGATGATGTGCATTGAACATTGTACTCTTGATTCCATGAAGACTTAAGCCATAGATAGTATACATCTAGCTGTTTTGTTGTGAATTCCCATTCACAAAACTCATGATTTAAAGAGATCACTGTTTTCCTATATGAGATGCAACACGATGAAATTAGATGCTCGTCAAAATGAGACAACCAGAGAAATCATTTTTTTTTTTCTGGTGAGTGGATTTTTAATGCAAAATGGTTTTTTTTTTTGTACAGAGCCCTTCTCTGTTGATTTCAAAGTATATCTGATAGTTAATTTTCCTGAAACATATTGAATAGAAGTTAAAAAATTGTGATTTAGTGACATGGATTCAGGATGAACAACACTGATGTGTGCCATTTTGTCACTAAATTCGCAAGCTCAGTTCTTTGTTGTCATATCTCCATTTTGGGCTATTTGGAGATATATATGTCATGCTAAAAAGAGATAGTAAATCTACCTTAAACTGTAGTTATTTCACCTATCACCTTCCCAACCAGGTATATTTTGAAAATTATTTTGTCTTATCCTATGTACAAAAACAGTTGCTGATCATAACTCATCAATTTTCTCAAAATGTGAAAAACGGGAGATAGAGCAACAAAGAACTGAGCTCACGAATTGGACTGCTTATCTACATTGTCTTTAACTTGTCTTTAACTGCTAGTATCTCAACTGCCCTGATAGAAAAGAAAATGAATGAGCTCTGTTATAATAATCATGATTCAATATGCTCAAAACTGGACCAACATCTGTTTTCATCATGTTGCGTCTGATATGATATATCCTAATACGTCTATGCCCTACATAAAATAGTACCTTGGCAGTAACAGCGAAGACACTATACAGATCAGTATACTGTTTTTGTAACAGTACAGTTGCATCTCATGGATGTGCTGAGGTCTAAAAGTAAAGTAAAAAAAAGGGGGGGGGGGGGGTCTATAGATGAATCAGAAATTAGAATCCACAAAAGAAAAAAAAAACTGCAGTGAGAATTACAGATTTTTATACTTATTGCGTCTTTCAGAAAATATTTTTTATCAGCTTCTTTAACAAGTCATAGAGTGTTGGAGCTAAGTCGGTCTTGTCTGCAATAACTTGGTGCTGATTTTGAGGGTCGAGAAAATGCAGTGATGAAGGTGTATTTTCCTAGGAATAAATGAAGTATTCATATTTGTTATTGTTATGTTTTCATTTTGTCTCAGGTAGACAGCATATTGTGACATAAGAATTATAATGAGAATAGAACCCCAACAGTATCCTCCACTTGCCATTACCTGTTTGATATTCATATTCTGAAAAATACTTGTCTCTCTAGTTGTCCATTAATGTGCCATGTGATGTGTTCACAAAATATCCTTCTGGAGACTGAATGTAGGAAAATTTTGAATATGTCATTGCCATTGAATTGTTGAGCTATTTGTGCATTTAATTTTGGGTTTACCTGCACAATTTGTTTGTGTGAGTGCACAACCAATGTTGATGCCACATCACTTGCACTCCATGGACAAAATGGATTAATTAAGTCTGTGAATTAGTAGTAATTTCAGGAATGTAAAACATAGCTTAATTTTTTTTTTTTCTGTGCAAATACACGCACTATAAATTTTGCTTTCGCTAATCATATAACCTTTTTGTATTTATTTCATGATTTGTGTATTTCAAATTAACCCAGATGATTGATAAATCTCGGGAAGAATGACATTAATCAGTTTTTTTAATTTGCTTGGGACCGAACATTCAGTTTTGCTTTATATTTAAGTTTTTTTTTTTTACTTCTTTCTTTTAATCTTTGTGGATTTACATTTAAGTTGCAAGAGTGTGTGTTTGTGCATTTGCATGTACATGCACCACTGTGATCATCAGAATGCAGGGTTAGAAGACTGATTCTCTATTTTACAAGCTGTGCTCTTTTCAGGCTTCAAAAACAATGTACTTGGTCATTTTGTCAACTTGTTTATTTTTTTACTGATATGTAAGCTTGGTCAGTTGGCCTATATTACTTTGTGATCCATGAAAAATGTTATAAGAAATGTCAATGAAAGCCAAAGACAAAAATGTGGCAAAAATGCAATTCAGGAAACCAAATAATATTGATATTTAAAAATGATTATGAGAGACACCGATGACACAAATACATGTATAAGTACGGGAAGGTAAACAAATGGCCAATACCAGAACAAGTAAAATTGTACGTTTAACATTAGAGAGAATGATTCATCACTTCATATACACTACACCCAGAAAGTTATATGAAATTGCATTGTCACAATGGGTAATGGGCAACATTAGTTGAAATGATGCTTAAAACAAGGGGCAGTATGCTGATGGGTTACCATCAACTTTGGACTGTCATTATGGTATTATGTTAAGAGTAGGTCAGTGTCTGGAAAGTAACAAAAAAGTCTATCATGGACCAAGCAGAGTCACAGTAGACTGCAACACACACACACTCTTGCAACTTACATGTGAATTTCACCTGTGAAATTGAAGGGCCACTTATCAGCAAATAGCAGGATAGGTGAGCTTAGCAGGACTTATACTCGTATAGAATAGAATTTCACCTTTCAGCCACCAGTGGATGGTTGTCTCAGTTCACATCACTAAGGTGGTGGAGTTATTTACAGCTTTACGCTATCAGTTGCAGGAGACTGAACTTCTGCTCATGACATTGTCCTGAATTACTGCAATCTTAGCAACTAACACAGTAACAGTACAGTAGTATCGACTACAGATTTCTCGTTTTTCTCCAATTCAAAGACATGCCCTTATCTAGTAGCCTATATCAATGCTCAGCTGTCACAGAATGGCATGCAGCAGCATTCATACGGATGTTTTGTGTGGAACTTGTAAGCTTCCACTGGCTTAGAAAACTGAGTGATACTGATATTTTTGTGATGCATTGACTTTGACTATCCTTGTGTCAGGATGAGGTCCAGGGAATTTCTGTCCACACTTCATTTTCAGATGGCAAGAAAAAGAATAGGATTTATTTTATAGAGACTGTCTTTTTTTTCGTTCATTCTTTTTTTTTTTTTTTTTCTATGATATTGTGTCTACTATGGTTTGAGCAAGAAAATGTGCAAAATTTTTGTTGTTGTAAACTCTACAGAATGTCTTTTTGACTTCTGCAAGTTCTTCCAAAGAGAGAGTGACGTATCATTCACCTTTTTATTGGGAACTATTAAAATCAGTTTATGTGTAAAAAAAAAAACACCTGCATATAACAGTTATGTTTTTATTTTATTTATTTATTTATTTATTTTTTTTGCTGCACTGAGTGATTGGAAGGAATTGTTACATGAACAGCCACTGACTGAGACTGTGAAAGTCACTCATACTCATACTCTTGTGTCTACTTCACTTACCACTGACAATTTGCTCAGACTTCACTGAACTGAACATGATTTAACCAGTGAACGACATCAAGCAGTGTCTCCAGTTTTATAAGTGTATGTTCTGTCATTCCTTTCTTTCTTTGTTATTGTGGTTCTCCTTCCTTCCTTGGGAAAAATCATCTTTGCAGCCTCCCATTGTCATACTGATCACCATCATGATTTCACTGTGCAGGCTTTGCCTCTTTTCTTTAAGGCACGTTCATTTCCTCTGACATTGGGCTCCAGTCAATAAAGATGCCAGTCTTCTGTTATTTAGCAGATTTATCGGCTACTGTTCTAAAATGTGACTTTGTGAAAAATAAGGGTTTCAAACTGACCCCTCCTTAATGACTTCCTCCCTTTTCAGAAAACTTGGAATGCATGTCAAAGTCAAGCCTGTGGAGCGACACTTGTTGACTCTTTTCGTTCCCAGTGTGTGCCAGACTTTATTGCCATTTTCTTCTCCTAGTCTTTACCTCATCAATTGTTCCATAGTGAAAACATACAGTATGAATTCTTTGGCCCTGTTGGTGTGGGAATCACTAAGGTTGTTCTATTAAAACTGGGAAGAATCCCACATGAGAGTAGAGATCAACTTTCCGTGAGTTCCAGAATCAAAATCAGCAACATAGACCATGAACAAAATAATAGGATTTCATCTTTATTGAGTTATAGAAAATATTTTACATCAACAAAAACTTTGCTGATGGTTCACATGAAATACACAGACATTTCATTAATGACCAAACTAATTTCACATCAACACATCAGCAAAAATCAACTTCCAACACAAACAAACAAAAAAAGAAGTTCAAAATTTTAGCATGTCAGTTATGGCTTTGCATTTCCTTATTTTGAATGATCCTCAGTTTTGAATCACTTTCATTCGCTTCCTACAAACAACACAACATAAGAAGCAGGTCTGTCTTGACAATTACATTTCTGGGATGTTCTGCAACTTCTGTCTTTAGGACTGGTAAAAAATTTGAAGTTGATTCAAAGCGTCAGCATAAAATAGATGTAGTTATTTTTAAAGAAATAAATGGATAAAAAAAAGTTTTTTTAAAAAAGTAAGATGGAGTTCAATCCCAATAAAGATGTAAATTTATCAGGTTTTCTTGGAAGATCTTGTGAAAATAAAGCCTTATTAATGTTAACAAAAACTAATCTAATCTTTGAGAATCACTGGAATGATAAATTCTGTTGTGCCATCCACATTCATTAGTATTGTTATTATTAAAATTTAGAACCATAGTAGTAAGAAGTGGTAAGTCTTACCGAACTGAAGGCTACAGAAGTGAGCGGTAAGTTGTGCAGCATATCTGAGAACTGCCTAGAGATTCCCAGAAATTTATTTCCTCTTTTCTAGAATCCCATGCCTCCCACCTTCTCAATTCTAAAATTTCAACTAGCCAATGTTTCAACCCACTTTCTGTGATGTACATGTACTGCTTTTTCCAATTATCACAAATGTTGCTAGTAATTTATTTAGCAAGTTCTCCCCAAAAGGAAACATGAAGTAAAAGTAACGAAGGCTGTTCCTTATCATCCTATTGACAAAAACAACATATTCTCAAATGGAGAAGCTGCGTCATCATGCAAAAAGAACTGTTCTCAATCTTCCAAATAAAAAAATTTACCACTCTAAAAAGAAACATTTTTATCAAAGATTATGATAAATTCTGAAGAAAAAAAAGATTGGATCCCCATAATTTTTTTTTTCAGTCAGAGAATGCCATGTTCCATGATTAAAACAAATTTAATAACATAAATTGCCTTATAGGTTTTAAATTTAAATGATATTTGAAAAAAATACAAAAACAAAAAAAACAAATTTAACAACTTTATTCTGAGTTAGGATTTGTACTCTTTTGAAGTAAGAAAAATATGACCATCAGTCCTGCTGATCATTCTAAATGATACAGAATGTCTGACAAATCAAATTTGGCATGGTAATCGTCTGTGAAAAATGACAAACAACAAAGTGGATGAATCAACAATGTAATTATCTGTTGTCGCCACCGTTCACTGTATTCATATATATATATACAGACCAAAACTGAGCAAGAGCATTGGGTGAATAAAAGAGTAGCCCCTTCTCAGTGTCCTGTGCTAATTTCCAACTATTAGTATTCTGACCAATTCGTTTGCTCAAAAACCTTGGCTTCTATGTCAGCCTTTCTATATTTTTGGTGCTCTGGGGGTGTGTATAAAACAGTGGTGGCTACGCACAAATAGCAAAAAAAAAAAAAGGAGCTTTACATATGTAAGGGTGAAGCTGTGACTAAACATGGATAGCAAGGAAAAGAGTGTAACTCACAAATACATATACATATGTAACAACATGGTAATTTTTATCAGGTGATCGCCACAAGCAAATCTGTGATAGCCTACTTTTTTTTTCCCCCAAGCTAAAAGTTGTTGAAACTCCATATGCAGACAGCGAATGGTGGTGACAATGAATCATATATATACATTACATCAGCATTTTTCTAATACTAGGCAATTTCTTTACACAAATACTGTACACAGAAATTTAATACAACAACATCTTCTTCTCTTGCAGATAAATAAATTCAACTCAACTGTACCAATCAAAAAAGTAAAAAACTTCAGTGGAACTCAGGCATGTCAGCTTATTATCTGAAAACAAGTTGTGTCTATTGCTTAATATATACAGATGCTTCTTTAAACAACCCAAGTTATGTTACACGTAACCACTTACTGGAACTCAAAATTATGAAAAATGTGGCTACCACCATCTCAGGAACTCAGCAGTTTATTTGCAATTGCAACTAAATTCACACACAAAATACACTTTGGACGTGTACATGAAGACTAGCAGTTATCTGTATATATGTGATATACAAGCTACTAATTACATGAAATTTTTAAAGACAAAAACAAAAAGTTTTTGATATCTTTGCATTGATGAGACTGATACTGATGAATCTTTCAAATTACACCATCATAAATTTGAATCTATGATTTTACATGCTTATTATGTTGAAATATGCAAAGATCTGTGATTGGGAAGGCAGAAAATCAAGAAAATTGTACAGGAAAAAAAAAAATGCAAGCTCTGATTAAGCAAAAAGAAACTTTTACCATGAGCTCTATGTCCCAGTTCCAAGAGGAAGATCAAACTGCTAACTGATAACAAAAAACAAAACCCCACGGCAACTGCCTCTAATACAACCACCTGATCACAAATGTTTCTCATCCTTTTTTTGATGTGCACATATACCTTACATGCCACATATATTAATTGCTTGTTTCTAATTTTTACTCATACAGAAAAGGATGAATTGGTGGCGCAGAAAAAAAAAATACACAAAAAACAAAAGCAAATGGGTTTCAATGAAGAAAATGTTGAATTTTTAATTATGTCCATGCACATATGTGTACATGTTTATAGGTGTGTACACATACACAAATATAAGTGTATTTATAAATGGATAGATACAATACTTATGTTCATTGGATAAATACATCAATATATCACTTCCTCAATGACATAAATGCTCCACTTTGGTCCATAAATTTGATGAAAATAGCAACTGATGTGACTGAAAGTGAAAAAAAAAACATGATAGAGCCAAGGACATTCAAATCTCTTCACACTGTCTTATACATAGGTAACAACCAGGTGAACATTCTGTACAATTCAACAAATGTGTACTATGCAATGTTTTGACTGGGAATACCCAAGAGCTGGATGAGACCAAAGAGAAACTGTTCTTCAAATGCAAATCGGCAGGATGGCAGCAATATTTTTTACCAGGCTGAAGCTAGTTTTTGTCGAGCAGACTTGTGCTGTATACTTCATTACTTGGCAAAAAAAGCTGTCCTGTATATGAGGCACAGGAACTACAGCGATAACAAATGGTACTATTTCAGTTGAACAGTTATTTAATTTCCCGTTCATAATTACGGCGCTATGCATGTGCAGCAAAATTATTGCGAAGAAATATTTCCATCCAAATTTTGAATGAAGATAACAGTCAAACAACGGACATCACCTGATCATTTGGTGAATGCTCTCAACCTGCATAGCAGCGGAGATCACTGTTACCTTTGGTATCAAAAGCCATTGCTAAGTAAATACCTACAGCAATCAAAAAAAGGGTAATTTACATCATCACACTGTGTCTTTAAGGGGGTGCTCTGGTGAGATATTGAGTTCTTCAAATTTGACTTCAAATCATATGAAAAGCTATTGGGTATGAGTTGGCAACTTGTTGTAAACCTACTTCAGCTACAAAAAGTTCAATATCTTGTTGGTTGCCATGGCAGCGG
>JBCAUA010000013.1:3127691-3138180 GCA_038406235.1 Peronia verruculata | reverse complement strand
GGAAGCTGAGAACGTTTATGAGTGTCTTCTTTCGGTCTGTCGGGGTAATAATAGATTGTAAAGCGCTTAGAGCCTGTAATTACGGGGATAGCGCTATATAAATACTCTCTATTATTATTATTATATAATTATTTCGTGAAAGACAACAACAACAAATCAGTGAGAGGGTAATAATATCAAAGAATTGACCGGTTTCCTCTGACCACCTCCCTGAGATAAGCTGAGGACTGGGACAGATGCAGGAAGATTGTCACTAATGTCAGGATGTCATCAGCGATACCCTAACAGCCTCCCCCCCCCCTCTCCCACAACGGCATTGTGAAATGAGATGAAATCTGATTCTTTAACTTTTTGGACAATGGGATGGCGGCCACTGGGATTTTCTGAGAACTCATTTTGATTCAGCTCTTAGATCTGCCTGCTGTAACTTTTGTTTCCGCGAGCAAAATACAAAATAAAAATAATAGTTACAGCAAAAAGAAGAACAAAGGAGGAGGAAACATTGGGGGGGGGGGAGGGGGGGGCTTTTAATTTTTTTAAAGTCGGCTCATCCCGCTAGGACTCAAAGCGCTTTACAAAACCAGTTTTCTCATATAGTTTTCACATATAGACCTCCATGATGAACTTGAAAAGATCCAACCTGATTTTTATTAAACCCCTAGAAGGGATGAGACCTAAAAACTTTGACATGTCGATAGCTCTATTATATGTAGTGCGTCACTGGGGCGATCGTTACCCATATCAATGGCCCGCTGAGAAGAAGGAGAAAGGGGAAAAGGGTGGTGGAGGGAGGGTCGTGGGAGGTGGTTACTATAGAGGAACCTTGCTGTCCTGTTGGGACTCGGAAAAGAAAACTGTAGGCCTACTTAGAGAAAAAAAGAATGTGAAGAAAACAACACACAACGGGTGCGTCGGTAGGGTGAAATTGTGGCGGAAATTATAATTGTATGTGCGGGAGCGGGGAAAGGGGGGGGGGGAGGAATTACAACAAGAGAGCCTCTCTATCCTGTTTCTCAGGAACAAGAAAACGGACGACACTAGAGTAACTAAAAAATAATACTCAAAATCATGAACACACACACACACACACACATGATGAAACTGCTGATGTAGCCTATATTTTTGTGGCTGGTAGTATGCCTCTATGCGCGCACGCGTGTATGTGTTGTGTGTGTATGTGGAAGGGGGGGGGGCGGAGTAAGAAGACAAAATGGCCCAGGAGGAGACCGATAAGAGGACGTTTTTGTCCTGTTTGAAATAAGGCCACAGGCCCCGAAGCGAGAAGATTGGGGCAAGTTATTCAACATTAATTAAAACTATGCTGCACTAGATCTGGTACATCATGTCAACAAAATCTGAGAAAGGTGTGTATGTGTATGTGGGAGGGGGAAAGGGGCAGGGATGCGTAGGTGGGGAATAATTGCTAGCTTGTTTGAAATAAGATAGGCCTTAAAGCAACAAGAACATGCGGGGCAAATTAGACGTCATTTAATTTGGGCGTCCCTATCAACAGGCCAGGAAAGCCCATTCATTGAAGACTGGCAATAAATAGTGGCCGTAACTGCAACAATTTTATTTTGTAGATTGGACAATTTCATTCTGAGACGATAAACCTTCAGTGAGCGACACTTTGATCAGATGACTCCAGATTAAAATTTGGTGGCCTTTTCTTAACATGGCAAATTTGTAAATGACTAATTTTTTATTTTTTTAAATTATTATTATTATTATTATTGTATGGTGTTTGAATTTGTCGCACTATCAGATCCCTGTAGAATGATAGTCATAATTATGGAGAACGCTGCTGGAAGAAATGGAAGAAAACCGAAATTTTGTTTTCAAAGACTTCTATGCTTTAGATGCTGTTGTTGCAATTACTGACTAAACTCATTGTTCTGGACCACAGTCGCTGTTCCGTATGATCTTTTTAGGCAGGAAAATTATAATTAAGCATAGAATATTAATATACATATACTATATATATTTTAAAAGAAAACAAAAATTTGGCATGGAGGCCGTGCTTCAATCTTCGTGCGTTTTACAAGTAATAGATAATGATTTAGCTGCGTTGTGCAGTGTTGCGTTGTCCCTGAGGATGGAGATTGGAAGGGAAAGGACGGGGGGGGGGGGGGATCTGCCGTTGGGAAGAAATGGGGATAAGTGGAAGAAGGAGGGATTTCTAAAGTGATGCCCAAATTGGCTTATCTGCTGTGGGAGGAAGGGGAAATGCGGGGAAAGGGAAAGTGAAAGGTTTTAAAAACCACACATGAGGAGGGGAAGAAGACGGAGGAGGGAAGGTCTGAAGTTGGAGGCTACAGAAATTGTCTTACCTGCACCAAATCTATCCCGGCATTCCTATACAGGAAGAAAGAAACACACAAAAAATGATTTAAAACGCATAGGAAAGAATGAAGACCTGATTCATTCAACGTTTCATGGGAGACAAAAAGAATGAATGAAAGTGGCCAAATGTAAATTACTGTAAAAACTGTTCCAAACAGAACATATTTCATACATATATATAGAACAAAAAAGGGGGGGGGGGGCTGCACTCCATAACATACAAGGTGAACTATTAACATTCTTCATATCTTTCAGGTTCATCTACGCCCAAACTTGGATTACGGGTTTTCTAATGTAATCAACACTTAGGTGACACAAGAACGTCCCACTCAGGTAAATCGTCACACTTTCATATCAGATCATATTTCACACATCGTGAAACTTGAAATGAAAACACTAACATATATTTCAATGAGAGCTAATCATATATTTAAATATCAGGATATATAGCATCAACAGTTAATTTGGATGATTTATCCGTGCAACAGCGCCTCTCCCTTTTGTTGTCGACTATAAGAGACCCCTGGACTTAAATTTACTCCTCGGGTTAAGGTTGTGTCCTAACATACCACTAAAGGCTGCCTTATTTTATTTTTTATTTTTTTTTACAAATGGGACAAGAATGCGTTACTTGTATAAGTTGATTGTGGAATAGATCTATAGTATAACTAATGGGGGATGTCTGATTGCTGTGTAACGTGTACATCCACTATATAACATACAGTATTTAATAAAATATATACATGATTAAACAAGAATGAGACTTCTGGTATATGTACATACAGATCTTGATTGTCAGGGTGTGCTTTTACTTGTAGTTGATATGTTGGGAGAAATACCGTGCGGGCCGCACACTAAATAACACACCCTATCCCTAACCCCTACCCTAACGCTAACCCTAACCATATCCCTAACCCTAACCATATCACTATCCCTAATCCAAACCCTGTCACTATTTTGAAGTGTGCGGGCCGTACGGTATTTCACCCGATATGTTCAGTTGCCTTTTTTGTTGTGCGTGTGTGTGTGGGTTTTTTTTTTTTTTCCTTTCAATTGTCTGCTTTTCGAGAATAATATTGCATTAGTCACCACATGTGTTATCTTCACAAACAAAGAAAACTAAAATATTTCTTGTATTATTGTGGTTGATTCTGACAGGTGTAATTGGCTTACGCCAGTCACTATAACATGTCACTAAAACCCTGTGAAGCATGTTCTCTGGCTGAAGTTTTTGTATTTTCCACTGGCAGTTCTTGTTATTAGCCTAAATTCCATAACCATTGATTGGTGATTAGTTTCCCTTCTAGACCAACATATGCCCACCTCCCATCCTCTTTCCCCTTCTGAACAGAAACAATTTACAAATTCATGTAGCTTTAAACAGAGGAAGTTTAAATTTCCTGAAAAAGGTCTCTTTGAGCCAGTACTCCCTCAATACTACTACTAGTTTCATCATCAAGGAAATAAAAGGAACCCTATCAGTAATGTGTGCCATTTGCTTTAAGTTTTCTTTTTTTTTTTTTTGGTGTGTATGTGTGCTTTTTTTTTAAACAAGAAAAAAACTTCCTTGAACACAAACTACTACACTGTATTTCAAACCAAACCACTGAGTTTGAAAATCAGCTGATTTTGAAGTTGTTGTTTTTTTAAAGGGGGGGGGGGGAAGAGAGAATTAAATTCCGTATGGACTGCTCGTCTTGACATGCAGAATGACATAACAATGCCTTTCACAACAAATGCTCAATGTCTTTATGTTGAATTCACTTCTCTGAGTTCCCCCTCCCCTCCCCCGATCCTTCTCCTGCTTCCCATCCCTTCTTTTTCTTAAAAGTTTACTGGCAATATGCATTTTTTTTTTCTTTGCGCCCCAACTTTTTCTGGCTTTTTTTTTTAGTTGACATAACTGGCCAAACTGATTTCACAGAGCATTTTGATTGTTTTTATTTCTTGTGTTCTTTCTTTCTTTATAATCTAAAATTTTAGAAAATGTCATCTCTCAAATATAATTTATAAACATAATGTATACTATAACATAAATTTCAAATAACAAAGCTTCCTGTTAGTGTGGAACAAAGAACTGACTGACTGACCTGATCAAATAATCTAATTCCTCCATCAAAAGTCCATTTTCTAATGTAATGTAATTTTTTTGTGTGGCGTGTTAGCTCAGTGGTTTGTGCTGCGGCCTTTGGAAGCAAAGGTCGGTGGTTCGAATCGCAACGGGAGCACGTTGTATCCTTAGGAAAGATACTTAACACACAATTTTCCTCAGCCCACCCATCTGTAAAACGGGTACCTGATGTATATCAGGGGAAGTACAGTGGCGCTGCAGAATCTAGCATTTTGCACTTTAACATCCCTTTGTTTAACTTTTTTTTTTTTCCCTCTTGAATCCCACAGTTTAGGTGTTATTTTTGAGAGATAACAACACACTAAAAACTACAATTACTACATATTACTAAAACAATATAGTAATTAGGTCCAGACCTAACATGAGTCTGGTCAGAGATGGATCAGTGTTAGGACTAGACTTAGGTAAAAATTTACTCAACATTAAATCTTAAAAAAAAAAAAAGCATAGAAAAGATAGATAGATAATGTCAGAAGAAAAATAATATTTCATTTCTTCTGGATCAGTGATGGACAGAAATATGTATCTCCAGTTCTTTTGGGACCAGGATAAATTTGTAATGACCGACAAAGCAACAGAAAATTCTTCATCTGTGTCCTGAGTAACATTTATAAAATTACACTCTAAAAGAGTACTAAGAAAACACTTAAAACTAAACTTGCGTTAATAAGAAAGAGTCTTTGGTAAGAGTTTTTTTTTTTTTCAATATATGTAATTTGTTAAGCTCACAATGAAATATAACTACAGGCTGATACAAAAACTACCCTTATGACGAACAGTTTTAGTTTCTCTGATCATACTTTTCTTTCATATTAATTAAGCATAACCATGACCAAGCTCAGATCCCAGATGTTTCTTCTGACAATGAAATCGTCCATCAGCGCATCAAATACCACTGCCCGCAATGTGCTGCACTGCCTACCAGTATGACACAACAAGACCTGACAAAGAAATTGCCCACGAGCACGTCAAATACCGCTGCTTGCAATGTATTGTACTGCCAAGCAGTATGACACAGGAACGTTAAGGCCTAAAGGACGAGGTGTATAATCATGCTTATACCGTCAACCATTTCACACCTCATACATCGAGGCCTTAAGTATAATGTACTGTGAGAGGGTGTCGCCTATTATTACATGCATACATGTGTGAGACTACGATTTCATCATTATTTATGCCATACAACCAAGGTATCAGAGCATGGACTGGCCTTTGTTTTTTCAGTCATATACACACTTCCACTTGCAGGCATTTGGTCAGTCAAACCAGTCATGCTTGTCAGTGTTTCTTGAAAGCCAGTTTTCAGAAGTCAATAGGCATTCTTCAGTTTCATATTGAAAATGGTGAGCTACAAACTGACTAAAAAGCTATTTCAGATATACGCTGACAATCAATAATGAATTTCTAGAGACCAAAACATGTTTAACGTAAGAGAACATGCACATCACTGCAGTTCAAAAGGACATTGATTGGTGAAGTTGATGAGGGTTTAATATAACAGTGGACATCTGCAAAAAGTATGCCATTCCACACCAAGCTTTGCAACATTATAGATTTTTTTTTTTGAAAAGCAAAAAATAAAATGAAATGACAGCAAACATAAGCACACATTTGATGTGTGTACACCTACATCAACAAGAACAAGACAAAAAATTAAAATGAACTGGCCCTAAGACATAAGATAGTGGTGTGGCCACATGGTCTTCAATCAGAGAAGGTAATTTGGTAATTAAATGTGCATCCAAGGGGTGCATCTCCCGTTTAGCCTCTTCAGATATAACAAAATGATTTCCATTCCCCACAAATTTCGTTTGAACCGTTTATGAGTGTATCACTTTTGCATATCTAGCTCAGAATTGCCAGAGAAATTTGAATTGTACTGCTAATAATCACCCTACATCCTTTATAAATTTTGCAAAACCTAACTGTTCTGCATATGCAGGAGAAATGTGTAAGAAATCTATTCGACTGGTTAAAATCTTAAGTCGCAAAAGCTCATGATCAAAGATGAGAATAGTAAATCTTTGTTTCTTTCTTACTAAGCCCTAGGAATCAGAACTTGCAATTGTAGCATACCAAGTGTGTTTTGTTTTCTCTGTAAGGTAACAAATTTAACCAATGATAATGTCTGCAACAAGAGAGTGACTAAAATTCCACACCGGGAATTCTACCCCTTCATTGCAGCAAATAACACACAGGAATCTAACAGTCACCACAGTCAAGTTAAATGAGACATGACGCAATGAAACCAGGCGCTTGTCAAACTGAGCCAACCGGAGAAATCAAGTGTTTTTCAACAGTGAATGAATTTTTTATGCAATTTCTTTTTCTTCACCAAACCCTTCTATATTAATGTAAAAATGCATTTTCAGAGTTCAGTTTACTGAAATAGATCAAGCAAAAGCCCAAAAATAGTAATTTTGTGGCATGGCCCAACAAGGATTAATAAGGATTTACAAAACTGAGTGGCCAATTTTTCAATAAATTCAGCTGCATCAACAGGTCACTCTATCGTCTTTAACTGCCAATATCTCAACTTCTACTCAGGATATAACAACCATTTTTTCACACACTGATAGGGAAATGAATAATTTTTACAGTGATACCAATAACTCTATAAGCTCCAAATTTGACAAGGGCCTCATTTCATCGTGCCCCATCTCAAATATTGTCTTTTCGTCTACCTCATGGCACTCATTGGGATAGGGAGGATGGCTTAGCCTGATCATCTATTTCTTTACTTCAACTGTAGGGGATTGCATCAGGTGCTCTTGTCTAAGTGAGGCCCCAGTCCATCTTTACTTTGGAAGTCACAAACCAGAAGTACAAATGGCACACATGATATCAATTACTGCCTTCCAGTTATACAGGGACATGGTTATGATTGCTCATCGTAAGTCTATTTGCATAATGGACAAAATGAACTAGGTTAATTAGTGTCAGTAGATCTATATATGCTAATGCTGTTTGAGTGTTTTAAATGAAAAACTTTTTTTGGTTGAGTAGCCTATTAACTGGTGTTGTGTTTTTACTTTAGGGTTAGGTGTAAACAGAATTAAGATAAAAGCTAAAGCTAGATCTTAACGCAAGGGCCATGGTAATGGACAATTCCACTAGCATTTTCATATATTGATATATAAATTTAATATTTATCAATATTATATGAAGTACATGCAAATAGACTTTAATTAGCTAACATAATCATCAGTAATCGACAATGCCATTTTAACTCACAGATTGCAAACTCTGTCGTACAGACAGGCTAGGACTGCACCTAGACAGCAGTGCCTCCTATCACCTAGATCTAGGAATACCTTACTTTAAAAGTCTGCACATTGCATAACAGGACATAAAAAAAAGTCTAAAATTTTGACAGCAGGCAGAGACACAGCTCTGCAGCAATTTCCATGACTTCGAAATTGCAACTCACATGCCTCTTTCATACAATTTGTAAGTACCCCGGCATAAAGACTGCAATAAAAACTAGGTTTGAGTTTCAGAATCCTTGATAAGGATTTCGGCACTGCCTTCTTTTAGTGGTCCGACCTCTTGCTACTACAGAAGTCGCAACCTGGAAGTACAAATGGCGCATATTGATACTGCAGTGATTATGCTTAGTCACTCCGTGATACTACATGTTAGCGTTAAGGAGGACCGCCACCCACTTGTCGGACCTACATGTTACTAACACTATGTGGTAGGTTGGACTTGTGCTTGGTCAAGGTTCCCATATATATCTGAGCATTAGGGGGGACTGTCATCCACTCGTCCAACCCACATGTTAGCATTAGGGTGGATTTGCGCTGGTCAAGGGTCCCAGCTGGTTACACCAGCAGGGTTGTGCTATTATTTGGTATACGGAATACATTCTAATAGTGTAAGTATAATCATCACAGTATTGATAGGCCCCACTGGTACTTCCAGGTTGCAACTCCCGTAGCAGTGAGAGGTCAGGACCACAAAAGAAGGTATTGCCCGGATTTCTCTCTTCAACTCAAACTTGGGCCAAACAAATAGAAATCTAGAGTCTAGTCTAGATCTAGATAGAGCTAGAGATACAAAATCTTTTTTTTTTTTTTAAATTTTCTTGCTATGATAGCGCCTTGTAAATAGACACATCGATAATTCTAGTCGTCGCCTAAGTGTATGGAGAACCAGAACATACTTCGTACATGAAGTGAAGTAGAGTTAGATCTAGATCTAGATAACATCCAGATTCTAGGTCTCGATCTGTTCGTCATGATCTTAATGTAAACCTGTGCACATACCTGAACAATTCCCGGTGTTCCTCGAAGTCGAGTTTTTTCCGTTTCTTTTCACTAATCCAATATCCTACGCGACGCATTTTGCTGTATTTATATTAGATTGTCTCCATAAGCGAGTGCCTCGCAAATAATTTCAACTGATCCGCAGAACATCGCTCATTCAAGTAACCACGGGTTAGATCTATAACCACGGTTACTCGACTGGTTCAGCCCAGTAAACATTGGTGGATAGCCAAAAATATGCACCCCGGAAGTAGGCCATATCTATAAATAACGAAACAATGAATGATTCATTCAAGGTCAGTATTCGTTAAATATTAAATTCAATGTTTTTCTACATTTATAACCGTTGATAAACTAGAATTCGTCCATGGTATTAAAAAGGGAATGTATACATATCATAAATTTGGATGAATATTTATAAACAAGGAGCTTTTCCTACTGAAAAGGCATAGTGTATAAGCAAGAAACGACGATGTTAATATTTACTTTACGGCATGCAACTATAACAATATAGACTTGAGTATTTTTATATGTTTATAATGATTGAAATGGGATTCTTCAGAATTTTTGGTCTATTGTAAATAATGACAGAGGTATACAGGAATATACAAGATTTTTTTAAAAGGGTTTGCATCGATATTTAGATGTGTTCAAAGATGAGTTTTCGAAAGTCAATGTTGAGATAATATGCGAAAAAAATTAATAACGACGAATTACCCTTCATTTGTCAATAGAAAATAGTTAAGATGTTCAACATACTTTTGTTGCACTTCTTCGTAAGAGAGGTTGTATCATTTCTGAAGAGTGAAAGACGGAGCCTGCGTAGGCCTAGATCTGTTAGATAGTTGTTACTCTCTTCAGTTATTCTGCTTGCCAAGATGGAAATATTTGAGAGTCATAATGAGGGACCTGGATTTGTCGGTATACGATTTTGTAAAGAATGGTAAGTTAATAAAAAGAATACTGACGGCGAAAACATGCTTTTGATGGCTCAATGTAGCCTTTGCCTTTAGATCTGGATCTAATTATTTTTTGATGTATCAGCATTGTTATTGTTTTTTGTGGTGTAGAATTTAGAGTCAACCCACCTCTGTATGAGCCCCCACCGCAGCTCGACAGCTTTCTTTTATGATTGCCAAATCATATGATCGTTATACTAATTACTATGATCACGTTGATTTGTTCCTGGTCACCAGTCAACCCTATCTGGCATTTCTGTGACGAGGCATAAAATGAACAATATGTTCACTTTCATTTCGTGATTGACGGAATTTGTAGGAATCGACACATGTGCCATTTTTAACTCAACTCTTGGCAGGGCAAAGGTCAAGGCTAGGATTTTCCAGCTGTTTTTATTTTACTTTTAATTTATGGAAACGAGGATAATCCCCATCTTGAAAAAGCGAGAAACCTTCATTATAACATGCCAGATTGGCCATTATCCAGTCATGCTGCATGACAAAGGGATGGTCAGACATTGATGGGATATTTTTGCTATCCTGCTCTTGTCCGATCACCCTTTAGTATCGAAGTGCTTATTCGCCCAATTGGGCCAATAAGAATACTGGCCCCATTTCCGGAAGTTGAATAGCGTGCACGAAAACTGTTCACTCAGACCTAACAAAGCCTAGCTCATATGGATAGATCTGATCTACATGTGTCAGACTTGGGACTATTCCTACACAAAATTGTCCTAATCCCTTATAATTCTGTTGTAGAACTGAATGAAATCCCCACTTGAGAAATC
>JBCAUA010000013.1:3073075-3127591 GCA_038406235.1 Peronia verruculata | reverse complement strand
CCGATCTATGTAGTGCAATTTTTTAATTTGCCTGTGCTTCCTCATTGCAATACTAAGCCCAGATATACACTGTTATTTTATTCATGTATTATTTACTTCTCTTTTTATTTATTTATACTTTGCTTATCTTCAACGAAATATCAGTATACCAGCAGTGAAATTATACATTCACATTTGAAGACCATTATACAGTAATTAGGAATCATCAGGACTACTTTTTAATATCATGGACTATGGGCTACATGATATTTTGCACTATGGGCATTCCACATGGTTGAATATGTGGCTGGATATATGGTTGGATCTATATATTATATATAAAGCATTATCCTTCAGAATGCTATTCCACCTCACAAGGCAATAAACCATCACATCCAATCACACACTGGCCTCAACCTTACTGAAATATCCCCATGTCATTAATTTTGACTTCTTTCATGGCATCTATTAGTAGCTGATATTCTACTGCTTTGTGCAACAACTCTGAGTATATGGTCTTCTTACTGCTCTTCATCATTATAATTTGACTTGCAGGTTTAAGTAAAAATTTCCAATCCTTAGATCTGAGTGAACACCGAGAGACAGAAAGGAGAAGAGAAAAATAATCCTTATAAAACCCTATGGCCCTAAAGACACAAAGGCAAACCTGTGATGATTTCCGAAAGCCCTATAGCCACATTTAAAAAAAAAAAAAAAGAAAGAAAGAAAATCAGTCAAAATGCGTAGATATATTTTATATGTAATTAGATTTTCAATGTTTGTATTTAATGGTCTTACAAAAATCAGTGGAGTGCACTTGTGAAATTCTGGTGAATTTTATTTCATTTAGTGGAATTAGGCCCTACAAAACGATAATTATTATTCCTATATTATTATTCCTATAATGATGTGGTTACAAAACAAAATGGCAAGGCAAGCAAAGACTCTTCAATAAACCACTACAAAATAGTGACCTGCTGTAGATGAAACTGAGGTCATGATCTTTGTACAGTGACCTGAACATAGCACTGTACTGCTGCCAATTCTGCATCATAAAAGTTAAGTGCAAAATATTCTGGCTCTTGTATACAAAATATGCAGCCTAGAGATGTCAGCAACTGCAATTAACTACACCACTTCCACTGGATGCGGATACTGACTCATCTTCTCTACATTAACTGGTCTACTGTCAAGTGGCTGATGCTAAAACTAAGAGAAAGTGAAAGACTGGCTGAAAATTAATCACATTACTGCCTCTTCCCTCATCTTTTTCTCAATCTATAACTACAAACAGTATTATGAGGCAAAAGGATACAAACGGCTTTTACTGAACATGATGCTATCACCTCATTCTTCAATGCACAAGCTTAAGACACATACTGAAATTATATTATTATTGCTCCTTCTTTCTCATATCCCTCATTTTTCTTGTCATTCTATCTAAAACCAATCTTTTCAGTAGTAAGTTGCAACAGCACAAGACATTACAGCAAATCATTAAAATAAAAAAAGCAATAACAATTTTCAAAAAGAAATTTAAAAAAAAAAAAAAAAGTTAAAATAACAATAGTAAAAGAATGCCGAACTTTCAAAAAGAAAGAAAAATGATAGACAGAAAATCAGGATTTCCCTGGGATCACACAACACGAGATGGGGTCAGGTATTTTCACTCTGGGATCAAACAGCTTGACTAGTATACTGGTAGCAAGGAAATCCCTGCTATGAGTTTCCAAAGGCGTTCTCCTACGTACTAAGCGGCCACAGTTTATGCGCAACTGTGAAAATAATTATTTCTGCCAAAACATTCTCTGCAGCTGGAACTCACATAAATGCAGCCAAAAAAAGCATTATGCAAAGCATGGGATTGTCAGTTTTCTGAGAAGAAAATAACTCGATATAAGTTCTGAAACCAAAACCATTTTCATGCACAAAATAGTTTTTTTTAAGTCCTTCCCTACACTTTGTGAGTGCTGATACAAATGCATCATTTTTCATTTACATTACTACTTCAGCTGTAGTATTATCACTTGTATGTACAGTTTTGATTTAAGCGACTATTTTGGCAAATATTCTTCATATTTATAAATAAAGCTCCTATAAATGGATGCTGATATAAATGGAATCTACAACCTGTGGCTGAGAGGAATAAATCAAGGGGGGGGGGGGGGGGCTACAAGACAACATGGCTGAACTTAATCACAGTCACTAACTAAGGGAGATCTGACTGATGGGATGGCACTGAAAAGTTTGTCTATGAATCCATAAAATAAAAGTTATGATTTCATGATGAAAAGGGGAAGGTCTTTTTCTTTCTCAACAAAATATTTCGATAATCTGCCCATCACCAAGATCAAGGCATTTTACTCACCAGCATACCCAGTTGTGCCTGCCAAAGTTGTTCATAAGAGGAGAAAAGGCAAATTTCAAAGGAATATCAAAGGAAGAGATTGGATCGGTCAATGGCTGTGCATGCCAAGCAGAACCGTTCTAAAATGTGATTGATAGGTGCTTGCAGATCCCAACAAAACAAAACATTTGATGGTGCAACATAAACATTAAAATAAATATTTTCCGCATAACCCACAACAGTGTACATGCCACATGACGTAAATGCCACAACATGGGATTCTTTTCATGGAATACAAAAGCACCTTTTCTCTTGATTTCAGTCTATGGTCTTCCCTTATTACCGCAGAAAATATTCATGGGAGGTGGGAAATCTTTCACCAACCAAAATGTATCTGTGCTTTGCCATTCATTTTCTCTAAAGCTTACTCAGTTTTATCATTATTATATACTACTGATTTGATGCAACGTAAAAGTGATTTCTCATCAGATTCTTCAAATTCTCTTTTGCTACTTTTTGCCATGCTTGGAACCAGAGCTGTTCCACTGATCATTGCAAAAATTCTGGAAGTTACACAATTTCTATTACCTTACGTCTCCCTGAACTGTGTAAGCGCAAACCCCTCATTTGCTTCCACATCAACATTGAAAATTTTTCAAACTACATATCACTGCCACTTTTCGCTGTCTGTATATGGACCAAATTTGGAAATAGCTCCTTTTCTATGTCCATGTTAATTTCAAACTAGTTTGACCAATAGAAATGTAAATATGTGCAGTGATGACTATGAATGAATGACCAAACAAAAAGAGAGCACTGAGTGTTCACTGACGAAGCTGTGGCTATGCATGGAAAGTGACGGGAAAAAAAAAAAAATGGGCACTTTACTATAAACAACAATTTCAACTGGAACTGGCCATGACAAGCGAGGTATTCTGCCTAACATCTTACGCTCCACGCAAACATAACTATATGATGATTTTCTTATAACCACATTTCAAAAACTAAATCTGTAAAACATTTTTTTCACTGCAGCTAAAAATTACTGTTGTGCTCTATACATGGACGGCGAACAGCAGCGATAATATCTGAGTTCCCCAGTGTTTCCCTTCAGCCAGCGTATCTCTCTTCAATATGTGAAAACTTGATGCTGAACAACTGAGTCCACCATTGTCTCCTTACACTGACTTTCATATGACTCATTTTCCTCACATAAATGGATTTCAAATTAGATTAAAATAAAAGCACAGTTTTTTTTTCCTTTAAAATTCTGTCCATATCTTCCCTTAATTTCGTTCATTGACATTGGAATAGCATTTTTCTAAAGTAAACATCTTGATCACTGATTGAGCCCATTGACAATTTTTCATTGTTCATTGAAGACCATTTAATTTAACATTGTTAGTTGTCATGTGATGGAGTATCTATTTACATGTTGAACACGCTGCATTATGACCAAATCACAAAGCTTACCTCATTATTGAGCAGTCTATGGGTAAAATAAAGAGGTGTACAATGGAGTGCTGAAAACTTTCCATGCCTTTAAATGAAAATGACTCAACATTCTAGAGCACTGTATGGACTTTATGACAGTCTTCAGTAAAAAAGTATAGCCTAATGCAGTCTTTCCTTTTTTTAAAGTCAAAATTATAAAAAAGTTAAGGCCATGACCACTAAAATGAAAGATCTCTGAGCATTTTCGAAGTCAAAGCTGTTGGTAAAAGAATGACCTGATATGTTTTAGCATAGGCCATATCAATATAAGATTATAGCTTCATTTCATCTCATGTTGTCTAAATGTCACGTGTCATTTCAACATTTGGCTTCACATCCATTGATCTCATGCAGAGGGCCCACTTCAGTTCTCATGCTGTACTTTCCCTCAGTCCACCAAACTTACCTCGCTCATCACTCTACCTCATTGTTTTCTCTTTAACTTTCTTTTTTTTTTCTCCCCCTTAGAAAACATTACAGTTTGACAGCAGAACTCAACTTCGACTGAAATAGAAGTGCAAAACAGGGCCAAATAGTGTGATTTACTTTCCTACTTCATCTGAGACCATTTTTCTAAAGTTACCTTGTAAACACACAGATACATCAGCCCATGCAAACAGCCCATGGGTACAGGTATTAATGATATATCTTTCTTGATCCACTAGAAGAGATGTTTTTGTCTACAATGGCTTTTCTGATCTAACAAGACAGAGCTTTTGCTAGTTCTCAACTAAACTCACTATAAGTGGACAGATGAAAGTTAAAATCACTAAAGCTATAACTAGATATTTCCTGTTTTACCACCCTTTTTCTCACAAATCTCTTGTTTCACTGTAAAGTATCCATCTTCATTTATGCATTTGTCTCATGTCTGTTACAAGCATTATCTCATTTTAGGACAAATCTATTCACTACTTTAGGCCTAGCACAATTAAATTAACCTATTTTCACCACTGAAGCATATGGTCAGTGTAAGTTGCAAATCTCGTAACTACAGATTTATTGGCTATAAAATAATAAATATCTTAGCCTAAAATAAACAGACACCACCCATGATGCTAACTACTAAGAAATGAAACAATGTTTTTACAATATTATGTAACGGAAAATCACAACAAGCAGAAAAAAACAATTTCCACTTTGGCAAAATTATTATTTCCTCCTGCTAATTATGTGGTTACACATGTCACAGTGCATACATGAGTTTTGTGATTAACAGTGAGGGTATGCAAATAACTAATGCTAACATTCATATCACATTTTGCTATAATTTTTGCTATGCTATATCTCTGGCCCAGGTTTATGAAGTCCTGACTGATAAAACTCACCAATCGCTCACTCAGCTGCTTGTTTACTGCCATTTCTCGCTCCAGCAGCTTTTGTTTCTCCAACAGTTTGGACCGCAGCTACACATTTCCATGCAACAACATCAAAAAGGCAAGCAGTCAGTGCAGGACTACAGGTACAGATCATAACCACTGCAAACATTCTGGCTTCTCAAGTACCATTTATTTCAAAAGAATTTACATTGCTCTCCATTCAGGTTGACTTGCTAACTAAATTTTCTGTTTCTCAACTGTTTCTTTTCTATTCTAATAAGTTTGATTAATCTGGCCACTTCAAACACCTAGACAGATCATGTGCACTAAGTATGGATTAGAACCAAACCCATGTACATGGCACTGAAAACCCAAGTGACTAGCCTTGAAACTGTCAATAACAACTGCCTGAACATGAGGATCTCTATGGCAGTATATTACTATAATTATATTTAAGAAATGACAAATTATGTCTTTGAGATGATTATGTCTGGTAATCAAGAGTAACATGCTATTAGACTGTAGACAGTAAGAAAAGGAATTTCATTCAAAGTATAATGAGCAAGTCTCCGACTAGACCAGCACTTGACACTTGTGGGGCTAGCTAGAGCACAACTTGCACTAAATCTTAAAATGCATGCTTACTGCACGGCCTTGTCTCAACAATTTCAAAAGTTCAAGGCATGCTTTTCTGTAAATAATATAGACTAAAATTGTTTCATTTGTGATCGAAGCCAAAATGTCTGCAATACAGACAGCAAAATAACTGAGTGAATAAGGACAAAAAAAAAAAAAAAACTGACATGAGAGACATAGCAGCAAAAGATGTGATAGTCCAGGAAAATTAGTAGGAGAGATGGATACGATGAATGTTACGGAGTTATAGAGAGAGTGACTATGTTTAGCTACAGCATATCATGAGAATATATGAAGCCAGTATATTACAGGCATCTAAGCTGATACAACATGTAACAGATCAGTGTTTGCAAAAAGCAGACCTTCCATTGAACACTGAGACGTGAGTGAAAAAGTAAGCAGCAGACTTCGTAAAACTGTATAGTCTTATAAATGCCATGTTCTGACACTTGTCATTCCACAACAGCATAACTCCTTTTTTAATAGGTTTTGAATTATAATGCTAGCCATAATCATTATTACACAAGCTACCTAATTCAATAGTCATCATTTAGTTATATTAAATCTAATGCTTCAACATTACCTGTCACATAAACAATTATATATTGTAAAAGTGTAAGCTTCCTTTGGGCAAAATTAGTTTTTGTCTTTTTTTTTTTCAAGATGGTGGAAATTGATTAAGGATAACTGTGGATTAACCCTGACCATGTGTCAGTCTATTTATGACTCAATATACTGGCCACTGAGGATCTATGCTCAAATACAAATAAGTAAGATTAACCATGCAATCAGCTGTTATATTTTGTCTCCTGATGGAGTCACAGCCATCATGTAAGTTCAAAGTTGCAATGTGCACAACTGACTAAAGTAGTGCCACAAAGTGAATGAGTTTGGTAAGTTCAACGTGCAAAGAAAAAGAAGAAAACAACGATGCAGATAACATTGCCTTCACAGGAGGTGACAGTAATACAACATCTCACAAACTAATACTTACAAGTTCTGCATCTTCCAGCTCGCTCACACCAGAATTCTGAAACAAAAGGTCAAGGCGAGCAAGAAATTAACAGTAACTTAATCAAGACATGACATTGCCATCATCATAGCACAACAGCCTCAGTTGTTTGCAGTGACTTTGAGACATCTCAACAAACTTATTTCTTTTCCTGTGTCAAAGATGTGATTCAGACAAAATAAAATAATATTCCAGTTTGCCTGTTTTCCCACTGGAGCAGAGCTTTAGTTTTTGTTGTTTTTTTTTAAAACCAATAATGTATGGTTCACTTGCAGTGTGGTTAATTCAAATCTTCTGAAAAACCACTTACAAAATTTTGCTAGGATGGTGAAGACATGCTCTTCAGATTTTGTCAGCAAATCTGTAGCAAATAAAAGCAGAATATCAATTCTATAAGCTCTGTCTGCCTTATTTTAGTTCAGGGTCTCTAGTGAGTTGAAATTTGGCCAAGTGTTGAAAACAATATTACCATAGTGATGCTGAAAAAGCATGGTGAATGCTTCATGATCAAACATAAGATTGTGGTTTGTCTTCTCAAAACCTTAGCCATTATAAGCCATTGCCTCAAGCTTTTTTGTCTGTCTTTTTTTTTTTAAGAGGGGAGAGTGGGGTTACCTTCCTTAACTTGCCCTTCAATACTTGAAGAGCATTTTTCATTTCCAATTTCTCAAAATAAAGTGTGGTCAATCATTACTTCTAGCCTTCACAAGGCCACATTGTCTCCTGATGTTTTTGGCATGGAGAAAAGAATGTTATGACAAACCACGGAATTTGTAACACTGAGGGCATGTAGTAGGACACTGCACTTTACCATGCTTTTACAGGAAGTGTCACCAGACAGAAATACAAACATCAGGGGTCACAGGTCATGGGCATTCATAATATCTTAGAGCAGTGGATCTAATCCATTTTGCCTCAGTTTTTCGGCAAACTTTATGATAAACTCACCACAGACTTGGAATCCAAGGATTCTTGAAGCTTTTTGACCAGATTTTGCTCCTGGGTCAAGGCATCCTGACCTGTCTTGATGATGCCATTCAGCTTGACAATGTTCAGGGACAGCTCCTTGTTCTTTTTGCGTTCTACTTCCAGTTGGTTGCGAATCTCGTTGAGTTCCTAAATAAAAAAATGAAAAACTTTTTTTTTTTAAGAAAAGAAACTAAAATAGAAAGGAAGACAGAAAAAAGAAAAAAAGAAAGAGGAAAAAAAAAAGAATGAAAGATGGCACAAAAATGCCTACCACATTCTACTTCAGCTTTTGTACATTTTATCATCATATACTGAACATGAGCCCCAGAGGAAACAAAGCACCCACGGCTGTTTTCACCAACTGCCATTAAGTATTTTGCTAGCCTTCTCTTGAAGATGGTTCAGTCAATTTCATTCAGACTTTTTTTAAGCCACTTTGCTGTCTGGTCTGTTTTCTTACCTTCACTATGCTGTCAGTGTCCACAGTCGACACTTGTTGCTGTGACTCCTTTATCTGGGTAATCACCTGTCCAAGTAAATTCATAAGAATACACATAAAACTGAAGGTCATCAACTTTTGTGAGCTGGTCATCATCTTCTATAAGCTGGTCATTTTACTTGTTGAGGAAACTACATAATTGACACAAATGCATTAGATGATGCTTACAAACATGTTTAACTTATTTATAAAGATATTTTCTTAAATTTAAAATGTCCAAGTCTGGTAATGAAAATAATCCCAAGAGCAAATGCAAAAGAAAAGACAATGTGAATCAAATGCCTCAAATTTTATACATTTTTGTACATGATTTGAATTTTTGTTCAGAGAACATTGATCAAGAAAAACCTTTTTCCTGTAGTTAGTCGTTTAGTACATCACTGTGTACATGTATATAGTTTGTAAGATATTGTGGAACTGATCTGGCAAAAATGGGTAGATGATTACTGTCCTCTACACTAAATCTCCCACTGTGATTGTATGACTTTCACAAGATTCTGAGGACATATATTCCACACAGACTACAGAAAAGGGTCACTAGCTCCATATAAGCTGGTCATCAACTTCTATGAGCTGGTCATCAACATCCATGAGCTGGATCAGCTGTCAATATGCAGCTGTCCCTAATACACTGTATTACTCATGTCTCTCTCTTGCTTCAATTATCACGGGCTAAAGATTTATGGATCTTTAATACAGTTTCTAAGGCATTTCTCTACACATTCAACAGCACACACACCTCATCACCTGTCCAGAAAATCCAATTATCTCCTCCTGAAACATGGAACATAATTCCCTATGGAATTAGCTAGAGATCTAGGTTAACATGACAGAAATGGCACTGATACTCATACACCTATCACATCTGTGGGGATGTTATGCTACTGTCCTCATTTACGAGTCACTTACCGTTTCTTTCTCCTTGGTGATGACCACAATTCTCTCCTGGGCTTCCCTCAGCTGAGTCTCCAGTTCTACTATACGAGTCTGCAACTGGCAAGCATAAAAATAAGGGCCATGATAATTAAAGAACTTGGCAAACTTCAGGGCAAATCATGACCCACATAAAATCATATACTGTATGCAAAGGTTTGTTATCCCTAGTGAAACACTCTGGTCCTGTGGACAGGTACTGACTGTGGCTGGTATGTTTAAGATTTCTTATGTCTGGGCAAAACTTGCTGGATAAGAAACAACTTCAATTAATGCTAACTGACACAAATGCATTAGATGATGCTTACAGACATGTTTAACTTAGTTATAAAGATATTTCCTTAAATTTAAAATGTCCAAACTTGGAAATGAAAATAATCCCAAGAGCAAATGCAAAAGAAAAGACAATGTGAATCGAATGTCTTAAATTTTACACATTTTTATACATGATTTGAATATTTATTCAGAAAACACAGATCAAGAAAAACTTTTGTCATGTATTTAGTCGTTTACTACATCATTGTGTGCATGTATAAATTTGTAAGATATTGTGGAACTGATCTGGTAAAAACCACTCCCACTCTGATTGTATGGCTTTCACAAGATTCTGACGACAAACATTCTGCACATATTATAGAAAAGGATCACTAGCTCCATATCCACTGAAAATTATCAGGTTATCCACTAATAAGGATAAAGCCATGCATGCAAAACTCCAATAAAACTATCCTATTTTGAATAGACCCACAAAAAGGATAAAGAAATGGATGGAGATTTCATCCACTTAGAAGCTCAAAGTCCAGACTGTCTTGGCTGGCATATTACAGAAGAAAGGGAATTACACATCAAAATTCACAAACACACACAAAAAAAACAGCAGTACAGGTGATGACCTATTTAAGCCCATTTATTGCATCACATCCTTGCTCCTTTACAGATAGAGTAATCTGAGACTAAGCCAAGAATCAAAATAACTAGGGTTGTACAGATTTTTTAAACTGATGATTACACAAATTTCAAATAAAAAAGAAACGCAAATAACGAAAGAAATCCTCCAGATCTTCCTTAATACATTTTTTAGACATGGTCACATTTTGGAATGAAGCACGTAGTTGCTGAGAACAACACAGCTTTAGAACAACAAAAGGACTCAAGTTACTAAAATACATTATTTAGAGTTATGATGCTAGCCACAAACACCACCACACAATAAACCTACTTTCACATTCATTCTTTTGTTTTATTGATTTAATACTTCAATGTGATCTCCAACACAAACAGTACACACACAGACATATATGTATACACCATATAAATATCCCACCAGTTAAACATAACAAGCCTCCTTTGTGTAAGAATGTCCATTTTGATAAAACAGGTAAAACTGACGAGCCATTGAGAGAATATAATCAGATTCAAGATCAAAACATAGATATCTGAGTTCAAGATTCATCACCGGCCACCTCCGACAGATTGAGAAATAACTACAGAAAAAACAGCAGCAAAGGAACACACTAAAATACATGACTTAGCAGACCAGCCCAAGAATTACCTCATCTACAATCCCCATTAGACTTTTTTCTACACAGTGGTAGGCAAATCCCAAGTCTGACAGATCCTGGGACAAGACAGGTTACAAAATATACAAATGTCTGGCCTGTATTTTAGATGAGCTATCTGATGAATCTATCACCTCTGCTCTCTCTCTCTTTTTTTTTTTAAATTATTAGTTAGAGAGATTTTTTTTTTTTTTTCTAAATTAGGTAGTTAATAAATGGACACAGCAGATCACTTAGCCAATCATTGCCTACAGAGCCAGTTTAATTTGAACCTATTGGGCAATGCACTGCATATGTCCCACAGCAAATGGCTGATTCCACAGAACACTTCAAATCCAGTATCTTCTCAGAGTGTCTATTTGTATGTTGTTATCTTAGTTTTTCCTTGTAGCTGTGTCATTAAAGAACTTAAAATACACTAACATTTTTATTCCTTGTCTTTTTCTTTTCTTTTTTTTTTTTTTTTTAATTTTTATGAGATCGATGTTAGAAATTCCAGGTTATGGCATTTATTCTGTAAAAATGATGAAACAAAAATTAGTAAAAAGCATAATAAAGAGCCACTTGATCATCCATGGCTATTTATTTTCTGAGGCAGAGGTCTCAAAAATGATTTTCTGGATCTTGGAGGTTTCTTTGGTGTTGATTGACGAAAAATGGCCTCAAATGGCCTAAAAAGGTCTTATTATAGACATGCATTACCAGGAAAAACGCCAGATGTTCATACTGTGCCAAATACCATGAAAATGAAATAATGAATTACAATCTTCTTCTGAATTGCAATATTTGGAATAACATTACATCCTCAAAAGAGAAAAAAAAAAATTTAAAAGAAAAAAAAATGTTTTTTAGCTTAGGTCAAACCATGCGACTGATGCATGCCTGGACAAAATCGCACATTAAGCCTGTAGAAAAACATTGTTTTTCCTGGGATCAAGAGTTTCATAAAGCCTATGATGCTTAGGCAGATGATAATCTTGATGATGTGGGAAAATCTGTCATGGCCATTTCTGTCTCACATCAACAGCAACAACTTAAGACTAAGCAAGCGCAATCATTCAAATTCTCTGATCAGTTTTGTTACCCTTGATGTAAAAACAAGATACTGGAATGGTCAAGGCTGGGATGTTCAGCTCTGCAGTTTTGCTGTTGTTGCTATTGCTTATTTTTAATAAACAACTAATGTGTTCCCAAATGTAATCTATGTCGGCTAGGAGAAATAACTATTTATTGTCAGATTCCTAAGGCAAAGATGATTGTTCATCTCTACTTACTCCAACTTCTTCCTAAAACCCAGACTCCAGACAAGGACAGAGAGATAGGAGTTGAAAACAAAGACCATGCTGAAACATCCGAGGAAGCGTATTTCAACTGTGCTTCCTGGTATCATAGGACAGATAGAAAAATGTGTCTCCTTGTGCCACTATATTGATGTTCACACTGCTACTTAACAGCACTCAAGTCCACAGATTAAAGAATAAAAACATGGACAGACAAATGTGCTAGATGCTGGTTAAATTCTACTTTCTTAAGGAAGAAAGTCAGTGATGGATGGATAAAAATGCATATAGCTTTACAGGATGTCAGATTCTGACAGGTAAGAAGATGTAATCTATCAGGTCAAGACCAGAACCTGAAAGCAGGTCTGATTCTGACAGGTAAGACGATGTAAAGGTCAAGACCAGAACCTGGCCATATCACATGATGCACATAATTTTATGTTCCATCACTCTAAGCAGGGGAGACAATAACTATGATCAGATCAAAATCAGAGTCTGTACTTACCTCCTGACTTCCTTGTGAGACCTGCAGTTCTTGTTTCAGGTTAGACAGCTCTTGTTTGGTCTGAGGATTGAGGTCAACAGAGCAAACTTTTAGCTTTGGAACAAAAGATCTACAGTACAACATCATTCTTACTGGCATCCACATACACTAGAATAATTAACAGAAAAATATCCCTATCACCACACTCAAAGTTGTGACTACAATACTTTACAAAAACTGCAGTCAGTTTAAAAAAAAAATAATAATAAAAAATTAACAAATATTTCATCCATTAAACTGTTTTCTTCTATAACATTTTGCTGGCGCTTCAGTCCATTTTCTTGTCCAGATATATTCTCCATCTGGATCTGAAGTGCTTTTCTTTCTCATTTTCACTAGATGGTGAAACAGCTACCACCATCATTCACACTGGATCACAACAGCTAAGTAACTTAAACAGAATTGTGTCTTTTTTTAAACATTTAACAACTCTTTCTCACATAATGATCAAAATCAGCCTCCAGGTAAGCCTTTGTGTTTGCTACTTCAATATTTTCCCTGTATCTCAATATTTACCATATATTCCACTGAAATAGTACTGAATGTGATATAATCTTGCAACATCCACTCATCCACTTCACTGAAAACACTGTGTTCAAGAATCAATGGTTAATTTATATGTCTATGTGCACTACATACCAACACATATGCATACATGGATAGAAACAGACAGACCACTTCAATCTGTATTCTATCTGTTGCCTCAAAATTACATTCTAAAACGTCTTCAACCATCTGAGGCCAACCCCTCATCCATAAAAATCAACCATCACCAAATACAGGCTGAACTCAAGTCCAGGTTCTCCACATAGTCTCACTAAGATCTCACAAACATCAGACCTATAAACAGGCCCTGAGGTAAATGTCTCCTGCTACGTACAAGCTACTGCCAGCCAAAGAGGCAGCCGCCATAGAGGCTGACTATTGAGTCAATACAAAAGAAAACACTACTTTTTTTTTTTTTCAAACGAGTGTGCTGGCACATTTCTATCTTTACTCAGAAAATTTCTGAGGTTTCCTATGCAGAAGTTTATCTCACATAAGTTGTCATTTTTTTTTTTTTTTCTAAATCTTAAACTGGACAAGAAATGGAATGATACTGAGAACAAAGATGATCCAACTAGTTTTGACAGAAATATAATACTTCAGCAGGTGTCAAAAATTAAAGATATTAATCATAAATTATCATCATTATTTTATACAACAGTTTATTACCAATGACTTAGAGTTTTAATCTTTTATATTGTTATTTTTTCCCCTAACTCAATTCAACTTATTAGAATTATCATAAATTATCATCGTTACTTTACAAAATAACTTTAACTTGTCACCAATGATTAACAATTCAATTCTTGTTGTTTTTTCCCTTAACTAGCTCTGTTAATAATTAATTTTGTATTGGATCAGATTCTTTCAGACTTGGCATACTTTATCAAAGCTGCCGGAAATTCACAGAGGTAACAACATGAGATTTTTTTAACGAAATCTAAACCCAATAATTAATGTAACACAATAATCCATTCTTGGCCGTATCAAAGCATACTGCTCAGGTCATCTCATGAAGAATACCCAACTCCTCCTCCAGCTAACATTCCTAATCAATCCTGTCAACACTTTAAACTGCCCAAGATTTACACTATCAATTAATTCAGGCTTTAAGACGCTCCCTAAATAAAAATTTCTACAACACAGATATCACTGAAAAATATGGTCATCTTGACCTAAAGGGCTTGGGCAGATGTTTATGCCCTCATCCTATAAAACAGAAATAAATATGAAGCAAATGAGCTATTTTTTCAGCCAACTAGGTTACTTCCCTTTGCCATGTACAAGAAGTGTAGAAAAAGCATAGCAAAGAAGGAAAAAAAAAAAACTACTTTTCTTTTGTTATTTGAAACATGGTGCAGAAAATTGTGAAAAAATTACCACAGTAGGAAAAAAATATTTTCAGGATATGATGAATTTTTCAGAATTTTTTGTTTCTTGTATTTCACATAAATGAAAAAGTAATTTTTTCCATTTTACAATGATTGTGTTATACATCTTGTACTTGGCAAAGGGAAGTGATTTCACTGACGGTCAAGATGGCTCATTTGTATCCTCCAGTTATATTTGAGCATGTCAAAAGGATGAAGTGTCATAATAAAACAGGTAGGAGATAAGAGAATTGACATCTGTAGTGAACTATGACAGGGGTTGGGACAGGGAAACATACAATAAGCTACAACATATGGTACCTGTGACAGCTCTGCCTGCACAGCTTGTAACTGCTCCTGCCAGGACGTTTCCTCTGTTCTTAATTTGCTCTCTAACTGGCTTAAATTATCTTCCTGGAATGGTGGATATGAAGGGATGGTGTGGGTGGCAAAGTACAGCAAAAAAACTCATAGTATGCAAAATCATAAGGTAAATTTAACTATGAAATAAGACTGTGTCCCTCCTGACTAAAATAACAGGCACAAAACATTTCATATAAAACAACAGGACAACATACAAGTGTCCCATACTTGGTGAAATGAGTCAGATGTAACATTTTCATCTACAGATTTATTGGTGTCAATTTTTAAAAAAATTTAAAAAAAAAGAAAATGGGTGCCCATTGCTATGGTAAACAAAATATATTTAGCTATGACTCCTCCATGCTGGAATATTCCTTTTCAAAGGTAGCTTTTAAGACCCTGTGGTCAGTAAAACTCATTTTTCTCAGTGAAGCCCATTCATACATCAGACTCGTTCAACCTGGTTGCACAGTGATTATCAACATATGATAAAAACTTTCACAAATACCAGAACGGAAATAATCAACAACATTAGACTATGGCTGGTGGTTGTAATTCATTTAAGGTTAATGGACAGCCTGACATTATGATGCACTGTGCAACAATAATCCCAACTGCCACAGTGTACCCTTGTGTGTCCCAGCTACATAGGCCCATGACCAACACCAAAAAAAAAATATTAAAATGTATTATATAAGAATATCTTAGCTTCATGAGGAATTGTTTTAATATGTGAATGATTCTGGTTTTTACAGGTTGGATAATTTATTCACATTTTTTATTTATTTATTTTTTTTTTTCTGAGAGATCATTTCAACAGTCTGATAATTGGATGGATATGTAAAAAAGAGAGAGAGAGAGAGAGAGAGAGGGAGGGAGAGAGAGGGAGAGAGAGAGAGGGAGGGAGGGAGGGAGGGGAGTGACTAGAGTTGAGAGAGTATGTATATATATGTGTAACAAGTGAAAATGGTGGAGTTTATATTGGAGGCCAAGTAAAATTTTCAGATTGTCCCTATATGGCAAACAGCACCTCAGACAAAACAAAACAATGTAGATAAATTAAGATGTTTGTGCTCATATTCTACAAAAAATAACAAAATTTGGCTGTGCAATATAAGCACAGCCAGGACCAGGAGAGGCAAAACAGGTGCGGTATGACTAGAAGTTATCAGGACAGAGGTTCAAATTTCATTAAGAGGGTTCCAATCAAAGACAGATTTCAGAGTGGAGTATCCATGATGGAAAACTGGTCAAGCTTGATGGATACTGATATACAGATCAGGGCAGAAAGTAAAAGTTTGGGTCTGTAAAAAATCTGGGCAGAGGTGAAAGCTGGGGATATATATTAGAGGATATATTAGAGGCAGGGCTGAGGTCATGGCCAGATATTTGTGAGGAAAATCATAGAATCATTACTACTAAACAGGGAACTCCACTATACTGGGATTAATAAAAGGCAAGGTCACACTGGACTAACATTTCTGTGCAAAAGGTTTCTTGTCATTTCACCATTCATATAAACAGTAGAACAGTCATATGAGACAGAGCACTTTCATCTTCACTTTCCTCTGATAACATTCTTTTGTTTTACTGCATCATGAGTCATTACTGACAGTGACTGACAGGATTATCATGCACAATGCATCTCTTGAGACAAGTACTAGATTTTAATTTAACTTTCAGTAAGGAGTTTGAATAGCTGGTCTTTCAATTTAAGACACTGTGAAATGAAGTAAAAAAAAAAAAAAAACCTATTGAGTACTCTATGTAAGAGTTTACTTTCCCCTAGAAGATGGACAAAGAAAATGCATGATCCTGCAACTTACGAATTGTTGCTGACTTGGATAGAAAGAGATAAAACAATACCCGCCGTCCGTTATACAACAGGACTTGAGTCCTTTACTATTTATTCCACTTAACTAAATAACAAAAAAACCAAAGATGATAATGCTGAATTTACTCAATATGGGCTTAGAAAGTAAAGGTCAAAATCTACCACCAATTAAGAATTTTGTTTTCTCTAATCAGCCCACAACATTCCTCTAAAACCAAAGTAATTATCAAGACTGAACTTTTCCAGACAGAGAGGATGAAAAAAAAAAAAAAAAAGGAAAACATATTCCCACAACCTGCAGTCAGTTCTTTCTTTCAATCATTTTTCTTAAATCTAGATTATTTCAGCATTGTTTTTCCCTTTTTGTTTTATACTTTATAACCTGAAAATTAGTGAATATTCAAGTTCTGTTCAATCTTAATGCTCACACACAGAGAGGTATTATCAGTTCACAGTTAAAATTAAACTACAGTACAGCAACACCATAAGATGATCCATTACTGCTTAAAAGAAACCTATGCTGCAAACAGTTACCAACAGTATTTTCATAAAGAAGCACTATTTTTTTTATTTCATTTAGCGCAAATCTCCGGCTATAACAAATAAACAGTCACACGACCAATATCTGACGCAGCTATGCCTATTTGCAAGCACTAATTTTCCTAGAAAACCACATGACTGTGAATCTGACTGCAAGTATTCAAGTGCAAATCTGAAGGAAAAATGGAATGATGTGCCTCCTCCAATGAGTTAACTGGCGACTTATCTTGACAACTGTTCAGTATATGAATGCAGGTGGACTTACTGTTAGAGACAGGACCCGCCTATATTCTTGCATCTGACTCTCCTGCTGTGTGGCCAAGGTCTCTAGCTCTGCTATTCTCTGGTGGCTTGAGGTGTCCTGTCACATACATGGACATGTCAAAAATTGGCTAATGACAATTGCACAATGTGATACCTATGCATAATTTTATAGATATTCATGAAGCAATACTAAACAAGTTGAAATGTCTCCAAACATTTCAAATGATGTGTTTTATTTTTGGTTGATAAAAAAATCTATGCCTGCCAAAAACTTTTACTCAACATTGTCAGTTAAATGAAAAGCCGAAGTACCCATACATTCACAACTTAGTCAGGCAAAAGATACAGAAATGGCTGGCAAACAGGTTAAATATGATGAATAAATCTATTTTCCACCAAAAAAATGACACTCCTGACAAAACTACTTACTTGTGACAAAGCTTGCTTCAGTTTGTCTTGCCACTGTTTCTCCTCAGCCTCTATACTCCTCTCCAACTGCAGCACCTTGTTTTCCTGAACAATCAATGTCAAAAAAAAAAAAAAAATCAATCCTTTTCTTGCCCTCACAATCACTATCTTTGTCATCTAGACACTACTGTGAAGTGAAGAAACGTAAACTGTTGGCTATTTCAATGATAAGGTTTCTCTAACACTTAACTGTAATATGTTAACACCTCTTCACACATTCATACAACCTATTCTAATTTAAACAAATAAACATGAACCAAACAAAAACAAAACATGAACCAAACAAAAACAGAAGATAAAAATAAGCTCATGCTGTATATTATAATATTCTCACTTAACTTATAAGGTTGCCCCAAAAACAAATAAAGAACTGTGTCACTGTGATGAAAATGTAGTCATCTACTCTGGTCTCTTGATCTCACAGACTGACAATACTTACTGTTTCTGAAACAATGCCCTGGTAATTTTCTATCTCTGATTTTAACCGGGCATTCTCCTGTTCCAATTGCATGTATTTCTCTGCATCACTCTGTTGAAACAAAAACAATCAAAATACATCGGATATTGTTTGTTTAAGACATCAGTTCTGCATCTACTCTTTCAGTCAATAGAATCACACAAATTGCCATCTCAGTATACAAGTGCTGATTATCCTTTTCAATGCAAAGTTCAGCATCAGAACATCTCCAGGTTTATTTCACATTTTTTGTTGGTTTTTTTTTTTCGCCAAAGAGATAGCACAAGTGAAAATTGAAGATTTAGTAACCAATGGTAAATACTGAGCTCATGAAAAACATGAGATGCAGTGATAGAGCAAAATGATGACTGGATCCTTACATTTGCATGTAGTGAACCCATAACACTTGTCCGCTAAGGTGATGACATGACACGAGTTTGGTATCAAAGTTTTCATGCATAGAACTATTGGTAAGCACAGTGGTGTCCATAGAAAGGACAATGAGTCTACTGGACTTTGTTGACAAAATAATGCAGCTACATCTTTTGCCTGCCAAGATGTTCTGAGTTAAAAGTTAACTCCTGCGTAATGACACAGCCAGTAAAATCCAACTGTCTCAACAAAATTTCCTTTCACAAGCACTCATACTAGCTGGGTGAATGACAACTATGTGCCCGTAGTGCTCACAAAAAAAAAATAATAACCTCAACATATTGTGTCCAGATCTTCAATACTCTGGTATCAATGGCCAAAATCTGTTAACCCCATGACCCCAAGCATGGCCTGTGTCATGGCACCTTACTTGACTATATAGCGAGTGCATGTTCTATGATGTTTTGGGTGTTAATGTCATAGCATCTGGTGTAATTCTATTCCTATTCGGCCTATGAGATTGCTGCTTTGATAACATGTGCCTTAGACATCATCCTAACAATGGCAGCCCCCAAGCACGCAGAGAATGAATTGTTTAGAGTTAAAATTTTCATCATGAAACAGAGTGTACCTCAACTGTCAACCTCTCATAATTCTGATAAATACCAGCATTTGCTTACTGTTAATGAGGTGATTAATTGTCTAGGTGATTCTATGATAATGACACTGATCTCATCACAAATTATCCAGACAGCCGCTTAGAATAAGTGAATAACAGTGAAGGTGACAGATCTAGTTTCGGTGATGAAGACAGTAGAGGTGTCCAAGTCATAGATTTAAGCTCAGGAGCACAGGTGCAGTCATATTAGGTTCAAGGGGTCAGGGTTCAAAGGACTAGATTTCAAAACATTAACAAATTTCATCAAGTTGAATATGCAGGCCATCACAAAACTAAGACTGATCAATTTAAAACAAAAAAAAAAGTTTTAAATGGTGAATACATATTGTGACAAAGAAAAGAGCAACTTACATCTGATGTGGAGGACTGACTGGATTTCAGAAGTTTATTTTCGTCTTCAAGCTGACTTAATCGCTCACTCTGCGAAGTCTGTGAAACAATAGATTCCAGTGAGATTCAGGCAGGCATAAAGTTAGAATCTGTTTACTACTAGGTATGATTATCCATTTATCCCCCTCTGAAAATATAAAATGCACAAATAGTCTCGGGGGGGGGGGGGGGGGTTAGATAGTAAACAATGATGTCCTTCCTTAGTCCAGCTGAGACATAAGAATTAAACTGTTGAGAATAATGACAATAATTTTTCTTTTTCCCCATTTTATATTAATTTTCTTGCATGCACTAGGAAGTCAGAGAGACACCAAAATCCACCGTCATCATAACAGAACATAGCCATCTGACAACAGATATCAAAAACTACAGATAAAGCCAGCGCAGACGCACCAGAAGACTAACGCTTTCCTTGGACACCTCCAGATCAGCTTTCAATCTGTTATTCTCCTCTGCCAATGCTGCGGTTCTCTCTGTGTCAGCCGCCTATAACATAACAAACAAACAAAAAGATGATAATTATCAGTACAGGCAATGCCAGGCACTTGCTTGAAAGAAGAAATAAATGCTCTCATTTGGGAACAGAAAAAAAACTTGGGATATGGAAGGTCTAATTGTTTACTACAGCTGACATGTATTCCTATTGTGGTTCTAGATTAGTATGAAAACAAAGGAGAGTTGAACACTTGACAAAATATAAACAAAACAAACAAAAAAACAAAAAAAGAATAAAATAATGAGCATTTTAAAAAAACCACCACCAGAAATAATAAAAAACAAACAAAAACGGGACTTGTAGCTTTAGCATGGACATAAATCTGTTTATGTGGAAAAACAGGAAACCTTGTCATCAGATGTCAAAATTATCAAAAGTCAGTGGCTGTAACCAAAATGTCCTATTTGTTTTCCAATTGAAGTCTGCGGTTTGACATCCCTGCTTTACTGCCAAGGAACCTGGGTCTCAGGTAACTAAGTCACTCAACTAATATTTCAGATTCTCTGTACTAAAGAGCCTCCCTTATTATAACAATGCGGGGGTCTCCGCCTGTGAACCTGGTCACTCAGAGACAGAAAAAGCAGATTCTTAGGTGGACTGAAAAGTTATTCAACCTGTCTAATCATGGATTGTCTTCTCTACTACAATTAGTTGGCTGTTACCGTTAGTTAAATATTTTATCTATGCAAATAAGTACAGCCTTCTTTGCTGTGTGTGTGTTATAATTAGATTTAACATTTCCTGATCTTTGCTAGTGTATAATTATATCAATAATGATTATAATGCCCACCATTTAAATGTTGAGTGAGTTTTCACATAACAATGCCACTGATGAATGAAAATGTCATATTGCTATGCTACCTACAGATAATCACACAAGTCACTTGAGTGTTTACACACCGACAGAAGCAGCAAAACAACTGCCCAGTCAGGAGGCTAAAATTACTCCTCCTTATACTTAAATGCTGTCTCATGTGATGTCAAACAAAGAACTGAATGCAGGAAAGTTCATTATGTGTCCTGATTATGCAGTCATACTCAGCCATCACTTCCACTCCTTTGTTTACCTGTTGCCTCCATCCCTGTCCTCATTTTTCTGCATATCCAGCACTGTGTGTTTCTCTCACGTGGACAATATGATAAATTTTACCATAAGTACTCGTATGTCTTGGCCTGACACCAGGCTCTTAGGCAGATCTTTTATTTGGGAGTGGTTTCTTAGAGGGGTAAATTACAGAGAAGAAAATTCCAGTTACGCAGCAGAGGATGGTTCTAAGGCAGACCAGACTTGCTGGCCGTGGGTTCTTTGGCGGAGGCCACAGTACTAAGTAATTTTCATGGACCACAATTCAAGTAGCTGTCACGCAAGTTAAGGTGTGAAAATGCATTTAATACAAAGTCAAGATATATATTTTTTTGCTATGCTCCTGCCTTGTTTACAGATCTACGCTTGAGTTACCTCTTCGTTTATTGTCCCAGAAAAAAAAAAAAAAAAAGAACTCGAAAGTGACGTAAAAATGCCACCAAAGTCTAGTTTCACAGACATCAAAACATGGGGGTGTTTGAATCTGGTGCCTTAGAACCACTTGCATCTCCATTCCTCATCTGGTTACTTACACTGGGAATCTTTTTCACAGCTTGTTTCTCAAATGCCACTATCCAGTCCTTGTGTGGCTGGAAAAAAAAAAAAAAAAAGAATTAGTATGTAAAAACATAAGTTAATTTGCTGAGAGCTAATGACAACCTTTTGAAATGGATATTAAAATAATTTAACAATTAGCTAAAGTTGCACATTGTTTTAGCCTTACTAAATCAGAATAAATATGTCAAAACATAGAGAAGCAGCCTCTATTATTTGGATACTTCGAAATATGGTGAAAAGTGACCAAATGTAAGCAGGTCTAAAATTCAATGGACCAAACTCTAGATAACCTGAAAAAAAGTATGTATACACATATTTGCAAATATTCCCTTTCTTAACCCTTCAAAAACTGCAGTAAGCAATGGAGTCCTTTGAATAATGAAAAAATAAAAACATTATATACACTATTATGCCTCTACCAACATTCAGTAGTGGAGAAGTGTTGAGAGCTGACTTCCCCTACTGTTTGCTGTCTATCAGCCACTTTGCTCACCAGTTTGTCGGAAACTTGCACATCAGGGAACAAGCGTTGAAAGACTGACTTGTCATAGTTCTCAATGTCTGCTGCTCCTGCACTGCTCAATTCCTACAGAATGAATATCAAAGTACAAAAAAAAAAAAAATGTTGTGTATTTATAAAGAAGATATTAAAAAAATTGCACATAGAAATTCAGAAATATGAGTATACCAGTCTTAGCCCTGTTTACATGTGCTAGGTTTTAACCACAATAGCTAGATCAAGTTGTTGAAACAAATTATTAAATTGTGACAGAGGAGATATTAGGAGATAAACAAAGAAGGTATCTGACAGAACATTTAAATTCTTATCTCCACCTAAGATATCATCTAGAACAAAATTTGTTTTTGACATCTGTGAATGGCATCCAGCCTGATATCTGTATTGAATTTGTAAGTTTGGTTTGGTTATTGCTGAGCACTTGATACTTGACTGAACAATGAATTAAAGATGAAATGAATACTATTAGGGGCAGGTCAATTTGCATGCGTGGTATCTTCATGGCGTGGAAAGGTGTTAGTTTTCACAACGCTTGACCAGACATGAACGATGGCAATAATTCTCAGCAGGCTCCCTTGTGACAACTTAAGCTATGCCACTTGGAAAACATTTACTTTCACAACAGTAACTGTAAAAACCAACATGGTTTAAGAGAGAGGGAACAAAGGGGGGGTTTCACAGGCACACAATTCTTTGTTTTTCACATTGAATTGAATCTCAGTTCAAAGATCAATGACTACTCAAATACTGTTTTAAACAGACTAAAAAAGTTGAAGGCAACTCTCTCTGCCAGGATTCGTTCTTGACCTGGTGCATTATAAGAAGTGCAGTGAACAAAGAGGACAATATGTGCAGATATGGAATGTGATGATGATAATACAATAAGTCACTATGTGACTCCAAGATAAAGTCACTGTGCTAGCTAAATCAACTTTTCCTCAGCTGCATACAGCATGCTCAGATCGATAAAAATCAGCATAGCTTCTAAAGGATCATAATAATATTGCGCAATACAAATTTAACTCTTGACAGATAACCTCTTTTCTCCAAAGGAGCCAACTAAGGACATAAGAGTGAGTGGTGGAATGAAAATATATGAAGCAAAAAAGATTGAAACAGGCAAGTTATGACAGGCAAAATTTTTCCTGTTTAGAAAACCAGGAAAAAAACCAACAAAAAAAAAAAAAAAAAACGCAGCTACAAAATGAAGCAAAATTAATACTGCACTCACAGCAAATAATGGTGATTAATACAGAACACAAACTATGTCCCCAGCCAACTAGGTTTGATTCCTTAACTTTGCTTTACACTTAATAGTCAAATCAGCATATAACGCCTGGAGTCTCTGCTACTGATACATCCTGGAGTATCTCATTACACTTGTTTTACATCAATAAGTAAGGTACATTTCACTCTCTATCTACATGTCCTGTCATGGCCATTAGATGAGAAACTGAATTATCATTACTTTACTGAAAAAAATTAGGAAAAATCTAATGCCAGCAAAGAAAATGATGACAATTTCAAAAGTCTTGTCTCTTTATAAAACTAGATTTGGTATGCCTTGATCACCATGCATAGGAAGCCTATTTCCAAATATATATTTTTGTTTTGTTTTGAAATGGCTGGGCATCTCTAATATTGTTGTAAAAAAAAAAACTCCTATTGCATCTTCAGCCAAAACATGTCATATAATATATTATTGTATTAAAACAGCCCCTAAAAGTGACAGAAACCTCAGAGATTGGCATTCTGTCTGGCAGACTTTATCAAACCCAGCTGGCTAGTTAACCAAATGAAAAAAGAAAAAGAAAGAAAAAAAAAAGTATTGGTTTGAAAAGATGAAATGGACAGAAAATTATCTGAGAAGACACTATCATATTTTAACCAAACTTTATGACTGGACACTTTATGAATATTGGCTTTAAAGATGATAAACTAATCACAATGACAATGAAGAATAGCAAATAAGTATACTGATGTACAGATATTTACCCTCGCAGATTTCAAAGCTTTTTCAACTTTTTCTGCGGAGGATTTTTCAGATTTTTCTAATGCCTCCATTGCTTTCCAATTCTTTTCTCGCAACTCCTGAAAGGGCAAAATAAAATACACAAAAAAACAATGTTTATTGAAGATTTTTCATTGCTCAAAACAAAAACTGAAATTAGCCTTTAGGCTCAATATGTGATGTTTGCAAGTAACACAATGACAGCAGATATTAAGGCATTTTCAAAAAAAAATTAAACACTGACACTTCAAAGTATAATAAAAGTAACACTTTCCCTTTAGCATGAAAAGAAATCATTGGTGTGCTGCTACTTTCATATGATAAGAACTTCCATTTACCATATTAAATATTACTCTACTTGTTTGTTAGATAAGTGGAATGCTAGCTCAGAGGAGTAACAAGCTTACATATTTATGAGAGGCTTAAGTGTTACATGCTTCTTTGTCACTACACTATTATCATACTGCCTCTAGATTCCTCTTCATGCAACCGAAAATCTCTTGGGTTTCTGTCCACTTAAAGAAAGAATGAAGAGACTTTAAGCAACAGTACCTTTCCCAAAGAACACAATAGCAGCTTCCTCAAAAAAAGGTCTTGCTGCTAGTCTATGGGTCTTATTACATCACATCGTTTCCATGATATATATAATCTATAGTAATATATGACTTTCTGGTTCTAACATTTGCAAGACAATAATTAGCAGTTTGAAAACGTTTTCATTGTTTCAAAAATATATCAATTATCAGGGAAAAAATACTAATCTCTTGCATCACAGTGTCCCTACTGAACATTCTGATCTTTATCATTTACTACTGGCTGGCTGTCAACAGTGAGAAATGGAAATACCACTATTAATGTGAAAAGTTTTCTACCCCAAGTAAAAAAAAAAAAAAAATACCAATGCTTATTATCAACTCATGCTGTTATTTCAATATGTATGGGGAAACACAAATTCATGTTACAAAGCACATGATGCTATCTTACAGCTTAGCAGGGAAGGAGGGAAAGATGACACCTGATCAACATTTAATTTCTTAATAAACTCTTGCCTGATAGAGAGTTTATATTTCTTTTGAGCAACATTTTGTCTGTGTATAGAAAATGAAGAGAGAATTCTCTTGCCAAAGTGCTTCACTGCTGGGTTATATCTTGCCTGATAGCCTGACTAAGTCTGCAGGTGGCTGATAATATACAGCAAAACTTCATCAAGTTATGAAATATAAAGAGCCTCATAACATCCCATGTTGTGAGATGAGTTTGTGATGCAGAATGACTTGTTACCAAACTAATTCAAGATGTATTTAAATTCTTTCCTTCCTCTTTATATCATCAAATATAGTTTAGATTTTCAAAACCTATGACATAATTCATTTTACTGTACTCAGGTGTGTTAACTAAATAAAGGACACAAAACTCAAAAGCCCTAACGTTCTGAGACGATTTTTCCCCTTTTCTGCTGAGAACTATTCTTCAAACGCCTTGACGAATGACATATAATCAATGTCACATCATTGTTACATCTTGACTGGACTCTCAGTTTGTCAATTGTCATTTGTGGATAAGATATGCAATGAGAACAGCTGATCCACTCATTTACAAAAAATATGTGTTTCTGCATTAAAACTTGTAATTAGAGAACATAATGAAACAAAAGTCCATGATTTAACTGCGATTTTTACTCTAAAGAAAGAAACTTAATCTAACTTCTATTTTAATAGGATATCTAGCCTACTGTAAGAGAAGGTCATGTGGACAGTCAGCATGTAAATTTCACAAAGACCATGGAAAAAGTGGTAATTTCAGATCAGGGAAAGATGTACTATTCCTGTATGATCAAAAATCCTATATGTTCCAAAGAGAATACTTAATAATAATAATAATAGTGATAGTAATAATATATTAATATATCACCTCTTCCCGAACAATACAGGCTCTACGCACTCTACAATCTATTATTATTGCTCTATGAACTATTACTACAACAGATTCATGAAACTGGATTTCCTGAAACGAACTGAGGAATGCATTCATTCACAATACAGCAAGTAAGAGTTGCCTTCCACTTGTTGGATCTATTTTCTTTTTTTCAGCAAACATAAACCAGGCAACTTGACATCACCAACTTTTCTTTGATGAAAATAAGTTGATCAGACAGATATCACTATTATTTAGTAACATTAACAGAAGTGGGTACTGCATTTTGACTGGCTTCTGCTTCCATTTTCACATAATGGCACAATCCCCAAATAATATGATTAAGCGTGAATAATTGGCCTTCCTTCATGTCAGCTAAGATTCTCAATCACTTAGCCCACTGGAAATCCAGTCTTCTTAGTTTTATTAAATATGTTACTTTATATCTTGACTGCTTGTGCATATCAGCTTGTTTATATATGGTTGAGACCAGTCCAGTGCTGTCACTTCTATATTTGCTATAGAATGACAATAATGCAATTTTAACTTCATTCCCTAAGACAGAAGTCTTCATCTTTTTTTCTCTGATCTGCTCCTGCTGTTAAACAGTTTTCAATGTGTGACATTGCCAGTTGGTTGACAAAGGTATTGTCACAAAGAAAGTTCTGCAATATCAATAATCAAGATCCACAGTTTTACAAATTTAAATCTTAGGTTTCAATCAATCAAAATTAGATTTTAAGGATGCTTGGATGCTCTAGTGATAAGATCAATTCTAAGTACAGGTAGAGAGGAATATGATTCTGCATGTTATTGACGGGTAGGAGAAAAAACAAAAAAAAATAAAGAAGACTGCTAGCATTTGCTACAATTAAACACCAAGGAGCTCTCATACTATTTAAACTGGAGCTGACTGACAATGTCACACATGCTGAGTGTGGAGCCATGCCCATGAGAGAAAGACACTAAGTCAATGCCGTTCACGTGTTCATGATTTCACAAATGAACGAAATTGACACAATCATTATTTCATGACTGCGTCTGTTGTATTCTCTCCTTGCTGTAGCTTTTGATTCAGAAAAAAAAAAAAGAATCTGTTCGTTTATAAGAAAAGATTCACTAAATAAGAAGAGTGACTAACTCCATGTGTGGTAAAGGATGCCAAGCATAGCAAACTGGCAACTTCTCCATGGCCATAGCATCCAGTGTTGGCACGTGAGACATAAGATGTTTTGTTAAGGTGACATAATGAGTCTGCTCTCCAGTAAAATAGTATAAGCTCCTTGTTAAACACACACAAACAGCCAGAGATGCAAATGACAAATCAGGTGTCACATAACTGGAAAATTGATACACATTTTCTTTTTGTTCATAACATAACAATTGATAATAACTGCTGTGGTAAAGCAATACATGTCCTGACTGCATTGTAAGAAAATGCAAGCGCAGTCGCTCACTGTTATATATTGGAAAGTGTGTACTACTGTATGTAATATCTCTCATTAACAAAGTAATAAATTTTAGCTTTCAAATGTCTTGCCACTGAAAGAAATCAAAATCAGTCAACTCTTTCAGGGCTGAAATGAGCCCCTAATCCCATGTCATACTGAAAGCAGATTTCTGTTGAGTGCAGAGAAGGGCATTATGACAAATGGAGGCCCTTTTCAGTTTCAAGTAGATCACATACGCATGTGATCTGTAGATTTCAATTTGTCATATTTACTGACTGGCGAGTTTAATAAAATAAGAGTTCAAAAAAAAGAAAAAAAAAAGCTGAACTCCAATAATTGCTGAAAAAGTGACACCTCTATAGTTGTACATTTACTTATTCTGCACACAGACATGCCTTATGGATTACAACCATGGCCGATGATATCTCAACATAAACTCAACCCAATTTTATTAAATTTCAGTTACTTCATGGCAACAAGGCAAATCAAATGGAAAAAAAAAAAAAAATAGGATAGGAGCTGGGAGAACAGGATGTCAATGAAACACGTAAGTTACACCATGGCCAGGCGCCACACTATATAATCTACATTATGTATGACATCTGAATAATACAGATCGTTTCATATTTCAGTTTACAGCCATAATGCAAACAATTCTTAACTGCTACAAAAATTTCAAGCTCTTCAGCCACAAAATCCCACAACAATTCCAGTCTCTCCAAGAAGCGACACTGAAGCCATATTTCTCTCCCCTTTTTTGACAAGGTAACTTCCAAATATCAACAACTTTTACCTGAACCTTGGGGTCAAATAACCACAAGCTATATGCTTTGTTACTTATTGCAGTCCAGACTTCTGGAGGAAACAATATGGCCTCAGTGTCCAGGCTATGAGGTGATTCCATCATTCCCGCTAGGCTGGTTAAATTATACCCAAAGATCACTTACATTGTTTTTAGCCTTCTGATCTGTCAACTGTTGTTGGAGATTGGCCAGTTCTGAGCTCTTAGTATCCAACTGAACTTGTATGGAAGACAGGCTCTTTTTTAGGCTCTCATAGTTGCCTGTCAGTTCAGTAACTTCCTGGCTCTTCTCTGACATACTGTTGATGATGGTCAAGGCAAAGAGGAAAATAAAGAATTGCAATACTCTTCTTGACAGCATTATACTCACTGAGTGGGAGATGGGAGCTAAAGAAAAGTTATTATTAACTCTCTACAGATCAGAGTGACATAAATTTATAAATATTTAACCATGAGGAAAATAAAAACAAACTTGTAAGAATTAACAACATTATGATTAGTCTTTACACTTGATTTACACAGTACAGACTGTTGTAATCCAGTAATGATGAAGAATAATGTAACTACAATATCATGTAGTTTGTAAAGCTGTAGTAAGTCTTGCAGGGTTAAAGTGAAGAGGAAGAGCAAGGTGTTCATTTTGTTAAGTGCAGCAAAGTACAATGGCACAAATCAGGCTTCCCAGGAAGAAAAGAATATTTAGCTTACTGCCAAATTCAAACTAACAAAGATGTCTCACCACTTTACTGTCTATTTCTGCCCTAAGCAGATGACTAAGCAGTATCTTATTTCATTACAACAAACATAAAAAAGTCAGATATCTATGCAGGTCATCTGTGTGTATCAATAACTTTGTTTCAGAAGAACACTTTCCTTCCATTTTTAAAGAACTGGGATTTGATATTCTGATAAAAACAAAAACCATGAGGAAGATATTGTTAGGATTTTGTTGAGAAATGATGCTCTTTTGTGCTATTATTGTTGATACTGTTTTCAAATTCTCTCTAAGCATATCCTCACTAACTCACAGGCGCTCATGTTCTGTCACAGGAATGCTGGGCCCATTTTCATGAATGTCACCATTAGATGCTGGGGCAGACTGAAGTCTTTCACTGATGGTTCTATTCTCATCTTTCAAAGCTGCATTAGTCTGTTGCAATTGCTGAAAAGAACCAAAATGACAAGCCTCCTATGACAACATTTAAACAAAAAAACAAAAGAAAAGTTTTGTCATGATTCCCTTGACCTGCCACTGGTAATTTTGGCAATTATTCCATCATATATTTTTTCTTTGTCTCCATTCACACTTTCTATCAATAATTCAATACATTTTTTGGGACAATTTCTTTATATAACATATATCCAGCCACCAGTCTCCATGATAAATAAGTACCTATAAACTCTGTCTACAGGACAGCACTTTAATAAAGATGAAACCTCTCCAGATAAAATTTTATCATGCTGTACAGAATAAACTGATTTAGGACAAAGAAATAGCTTTAAAACTGAATGACTGCCTACCAGAATTTCTGTCTCACTGTCACCCAAACGTTGTGACAAGTCAGCCAATTGTTTCTCCAAGTTTCTAACGTTGCCCTCCAAATCAGAACGTTTGCGCTCAGACTCCTGAAGAAAAGCAAATTAACTTCATTGCAATAATGTAGGAACTGAAATAAACTGTCATGATGATAGACCACATTATATCTTTGAGCTTATGGTCAAATTATGTCCAACAAATCACACAGTGACCAAGGACAAATAAGCTTCAACTACCTGAATATTGTACAAGAATAGGTTTTCACTAATGACCCTAAACTATAAGACGATCTGAAGCAATGACCTGGACAAAATGAAAATTATTTCCCATTCACAAAGCGAACTCAAAACAATTTTATTTAGGAACAATGGTATAGGCAATAGTTTCTTTATGTTTTCTTTTTTTTTTTTATGCAAGCAGATTTACATCTTTACGTAAGCAGATTTATATCTGTCTGTGTTTGACAGGACACACTGATGTACAATGGAGCTATATATATATTCACAGTGCTTCTCAATTAAACAAAATTTATAGAGGATGATTTAAAGAAAAATATATGTGGTCCATACAATTTATTCTTTTCCCAAACAAAAGTTTCAAACAAACTTACTGAAATTATTCCGGGATAAAAAAAAGGAAGAAAAAAAAAAAGGAAGAAGAAAAACAAGAAAAATCCACAAGCAGTCCAATGCACTAAGTCCCAAAGTGGTTCACTAGCAAACAACATGATCATTTTACGACTTGCCTGTAGTTTAACTTCAGCCTCTTTGCTGGCATCAGCTCGACTGAGATGAACCTCTAATTCCTGCAACTTTCCTTTCAGCATGCTCACTTCTCCCTGGGCCGTGTTCAAGGCTCCGTTAGCTTTCTGAAGGTCAGTAGTTAGGGTGGCATTCTTAGCCTCAGCTTTACGCAATTCCTGGCCAACTTCCTCCACACGTTTGCTGGTCATGCTGTCCACGTCCTTCTGAAAATCCGTTAAGTTCAAACTCACATTTACTAGGATCAGTGAAAATGTGGCCCGACTTCATGCAAAATAAATTCTAAAATCCTTTCAGACCATTACCAGGTGGAATAGAAAACATCACTTACAAACAACTCAACAAAAAATGCATCTGTATGTAATAAAAGAGCAATGTAAAGTATATTTCAAAAAATGAATTGTTGCATAAGGACCAGAATCAAGCTTGTCCAATAAAGAGACTGAAATTTCTCATGAAATTTACTCCTTAGTAATACCTGGCTAGCTTCCAATTTACGAATTTTGTCCTCGTATGCACTGATCTTCGATTCCAAATGTTTCTTGGCTGATTCGCTGCTCTGCAACCTGCTGGAGCTGGTATCCCGTTCCTTCTCCAAGTGTTTGATCTTTTCATTTAGACTGACAGTCTCCTTGCTAATTTGAGATCATGAAAATTAAAACATTTAAATCATTTTTGTCCTATTCTATTGAAGTAATTCATACAAACAACAATGCGTTATTTCCTGGTATATAACAACCTAGCAATAACGACCTAGTCTTCCAGAATCATGATGTCTCAAATATGAGAAGAATTAAGATAAAATCATCTTGGATTAACTCAGATTCTACACTGCTAGCATATTCAGTTCTATTACAAAATTTGTCATAGGTGATATTATGTTCGAAGCTGAAAGAGCTGCTGTAATCTATTTCTAAAATATATCAGATTTTGCCACTGATAAGTTACAATGAATTGTAAGTATAGTTTATTGCTTCACAGAAAAAAAAACACATCAAATTACTGACACTTACGCTTTGATGGAAACACTTTCCTGCAGTATCTTATTTTCCTGAAACAGAATATTTCAAGAGTCATGTCTATACCTTCCCTACAATCTAAATTACAAATCACACAAAATACTGTTATGTTTCAATTCTCCATTTCTCAAAAAGAAAACATTTATAGCTTGGTGCTGATTAGAAAGCAAAAACAATTTTTGTCCAAATCAAAGACGCTAAGCATATCATTGTCAAACACAACACTTACATAAACTCGAACTGAGCATAAATCATTTATCTACTGAGAACAATCAATGAAGCTTCTAAACTGCATCTAGCAAAGGAACTTTGCATCTCACAGAGTATAATATTTTTCATTTTACCTGATACTGTAATATACTTTGATTTGGTGCTGTAAGAGAACTACTAGTTTACTGTGAATGCCTGTTACATTAAATTGTCAAATTAATTGTATGTAATACAATATGTCTATGTGAACTATAAAATACCATCTTTATCTATCATAATACAGAGCAAGTGCTCATGCTGTTATTTTTAGGGTTTTTTTTAAACTAAAAATTAAAGACAAAAAGACTTAAAAATGTATTGTCCTTGATAAAATTTGTTAATGAAGCAACATAACCGAAATCATCATCTTGCTGCCCTTTTTTTTTTGTGAATGAAAATAGAATAATGAATTTAATTTTTTATCAATCTATTCCACATGCTTACCACCTAGATGTTAAGTAAAGGCCGAAACATGACTTAGGCACTTGTATTGTGATCGTGGTGATGTAACATACATGCATATTATCTTACTTCAGTCAGTTTCTGGACACTGGCTCTGTCTCCTCCTCCCTGCTCAAGCTGTCTGAGCCTAGCTTGCAGGCTGCTGGTTTCCTGTAGGTGCTGGTCATGAGTGTGTTGCATGCGCTGCTGCAGGGCATCTAGTTCTGCTTGTTGTTGCATTATCTTCTCCTGAAATTTTTTCTCCATGGTGGTGTATTTGCTCTTCTCTGCACCTAATTCATTTTTCAGATCTCTTGCCCTGGTGTTGGCTGACATGGCTATGTTTTGTTCTATAAAGAAAAAACATATATACAGATGTTAAGAAATGTAAATTGAATTCAGATACAAATTAATTCATATTCATTTTATTTCTATGATGTATTTACCATTTCTTTCTCCTTGAATTTCATTTCAACTGCCTTTCAATCCATTTATGTTTTTTATTTTGTAGCTAAAACATTTACCTAATTTCCCCCTTTTATTTTACATGTATAATCGATATTCTTCGTTGAGAGCTTTACTGGAAATATGCCATCATCTGCTTGTGTCATTATTCATTTGAAACGAAAGGACACTAGGAATCATGAAATCTTAGTAGTTGGAATCCAGCCATTATTGCAGCACAGTGCTAAAATATAATGTTCAATAACATAAGAAAGTAGTCCCAATAGATGGTAAAAATGCAAAATTCTGTTGCTATTTTTATCTGTCTTCACTAACAGCTCTTCACTAATACAAAGATCCTCATCATTAACAGCACATCCTAACACTGACCTTCTTGAAATGCTTTTTCTTTTTCTTCAAGCTGTTTCTTCAACAGGAGGATGGGATCACCCTTCTGGCTTTTCTGTAAAATCAAGGAAATGAAGAGATGACTTCAAAGCTTCCAACTGACAGAAAAGTAAATAGACATGACAGCACATTAACACTGACTTCATTTACATTTACACCAACACTAACTACTCCAGCATGCTGATTTTTTCACTTCTAACATTACCTATTTCATACTCAAGATATAATTTGTATGCAGGACTCAATAACAGAAACACAGTGACATACTTATCTCTGGCACAGTTACAGGACACTAATCACTAAAGAAAGGGATTGGAATGGGAAAAGAGAAGAACTCAATGAGGGGAACAATGAGATATTTCCCAGTAATCTTACTGATGAGGCACTACTTCAAATACATCATTGATCTGGTAATGATGCCATTAAATCAGCTATATCAAGTCTTGAGAAAGTCATACTATACTTTGATAGAGGACTATAATACAGTTTTAGTTGCTGTCACTGACCACATGTAAGTGATTCATAAATACTGAATATTGTTTTTATATTTCCTTGGAATCTGTTTCAATTCTATCTGTGAAAAAAATGCCAGAGACTAGTTGTACTGGCAAACTATGAAACTGCAGTATGTTGGGTGTCTGTCAAATGCATAAATGAAATTGACTGTTGCCATACCATTGATTTTTTTTTTTTTTTCTTTTATGCAACCTCATTTTCTTCCAAATAAAATGACCAAGGACAGAGCTATGAGAAAATCTGTAGTCTGGCAATTTAAAGACCAGTTTGCCTTCTATTTTCCTACTAAATTTGAAAATACAAACTACTTTATCTTTCCATTCCTCTCTTCAACTCTGACCATCATCTACATACCTTGTTCCATGACTCGGATGCTACAGGGCCAGTAGGAGTAAGACCTTGTCTATTCAACAGAATGTCTATAAGAGTCTGGACTTCACTGTCAGAGAGTTTGGCTGTTTTCACTGATGAAATCAGTCGAGATCCAGCGAGTGGTGCATCATCTGGAAGATGAGCTTAGTGTTAGAAAAACTTCACAGAGATTTTCAGATATTTCATAGACATAAAATAAATGTTAACCAAGGCAATATGAACTTTTCTATTCAAAACCAACTGCTTTTTATAATACAAATGCAAATTGATTTCTGTAGCCAAGTAATAATAAGCCACAGTAATCAAAAGAAACTCAAACCCAAAGGAAAACTGGGCACAATTTTATGATCAGGAGGGTTACAGTACAAATCTCTAATCTGATCTGGTTACTTAATACTTAATATCATATCTATTGGTTAAAAAATGTATTCAAGGTATCTCAGGGAAAAGCTGCATATGAACAAGCGAATAAATCATAGAAAGTGAGAATTCATATATTTTCATTATTCACCTGCTGCTGTTTTAGGCTTTCCAGAACGTTTATCGCCCTCATCAACGACATGCTGCTTGACTTCACCTTTGTCTGTCTTCTTACCAGGGGGAAGATTTTCTTTAATTTCAGCAGCATGCTTTGACTTGGACTCTTTAGTTTCCTTTTCATAGGCCTCAGTGTGAACTGCCTTCACTTTCTCAATCTTTTCGACAACAACAGGTTTCTCATGAATCTTTTCCTTCTCATGAATCTTTTTCAATTCCAGTTCATCCTTGGGAACTAAAGGCTTATGATGAATTTCAGCAGCCTTCTCCACAACTGGGGTGTGTTCCCCTTTATTCTGAAGAATTGACTTTGCACTCTTTTCCTTCTTACTCCTTTGTCGCAAGCCAGCATTCAGGCCCAGGGATTCAGTTGGCTCAATGATCTCTGGTTCTATTTCCAGGTTGACCATTTTATGTTCTTTCAATTCTGGTTCTGTTACTTGCGCAGATTTTTCTTTCACCTTGTCATGTTTTCCTTTTTTGAATTTTTTCTTCAGATGCTCTCGTTCTGCTTTCTTCTCTGCCTTTGCCTTTTCTCTCTCCTCTTCTTCACGACGCCTCTGTTCTGCTATTACTTCTTCAAATGTCTTTTCTCTCATAGAAAATGCAGAACTACAGTATATTATCAAAGCTGATAATATAAAGACAACTACACCAATCAGGACAACATAGAGCACTTCTATTTCCATTTTGTACTCCTATATAGAGCAAAGACAAAGTGCTGAAGATAAAATGGTGCCTGTGTCCACCCAAATCAGAAAGTATTTTCAATTGTTTCTATAAAAGTTGATTGCAAGTTCTCTCTCCAACCAGTAGCTCTTTCTACAAACTTATATCATTCTATTTCTATACAAGCCAGCCCACTGTGATGACGCTCAAGCTCCAACAACCACATTTAGATCTAGAATTAGATCTAGATCTACTCCATTTGTGTTGAAGAGGATCAGGATCTTGGAACAAAAACCTGAAATTGGAGACACCATTAACATGCAGTCAAAAATGTGAAATGAATGAAGTGCGCAAAATTATTAATACACAAAACCTCGAAAAATAAAGTGCAGGAGTTACAAAGATGCACTGCTAGGTTGGTTTCAATTTCATGTTTACCCAGCACAACGGTAGCTAGTTCCTGTCGAACAGAAGCATTTTTAACCAATGCATTGTGAAAAGCCGGTGGTTGTTGACACGGCACTTAGATCTAGATCTATCCACTATGAGCAGAATGCCTCCAGATTTATTTTTTTATGCACTGTAACAGCTACTTTAGATCTCAAACATACGGCAAAGAAAATAATGGAAATCCTCTGACTGAAAGTCTACAGCAGTTTTGTAGAAATATAGAAACGCATCACCACGTCAACGTGGAAAAAAGATTGATGCCATCCACTGTGCTGATGAGGACTTACCAAACCCACGTCTCTAAAAATAAACACGTTTCTTCCTGAAGTGAATCCGAAACTTTTTCTGATTGGATAAAATTAGAAGGTGGTCTATCTCTTTGCCACGCATCCTCCCTGCCACGTGAAAGCTATAAGACCTAGATTATTGAAATGAAATGAGAACAGCTAGGATGGTGCACATTTATTTCTACAAATCGGCTTCGAAATCTGTCATTCGTATACATTTTTTAAAGCATTTTTCACAGTACATATTAGCCTAGTCGTTCACCGTCAGTTATGAAGTTCTCTGTATTGACACATGCGAAAGCTTCCACTGCGCCATCTATTTCCTGGGCGTTGCATAGATTCCGCAGTTTCGTTTTCGCAGCGACTTGAACGTGTTGTGGAGGGGTTATGATAATATGTGTACTTTGGAATGAGTCATAATTATTCGAACAGATCGGTTTTGTCGTTATTCATTGTAATGCAACTAACGTGCGAAATTTGTAAAAGCTATTTTGTGCGTGCGGTAATTGGCCTTTATTGTATAAACGGAGGGAGGCCGGAATATGACATAAATTACACATGCTACAATGCGAACTAAAATCGTCCGCCGGCTGGCGAGCTGGACGATCAATGAGTCAGCGTGCTCGTTTTGTTTTGCACGTGGTTTGATTTGGGGCTTATTTCGGTGTAATATAGAGTGAAATGTGATTCTCAGATGAAATTGTTTTCATGCAGGTTAGATTGCCGGTCTGAAAAAAAAAAAATAATAATAAAAAAAGTTTTACAATTGATTTTAGATTTAGGGCCTACGTTGTTCTTATTCAAAGTAGCATACTCTGTACATACTGGATCCAGATCTATTATATATTATTTTTATACATAATACATGCATGCTCATCTCTAGTAAATCGTTGGTGTTTACGCCAGGGGCGGGCACGGAAGTACAATGATTAGATCTAATACGTTTACACAATTTACGCAATTCTAACGTAGACTTTTAAGCTTTTTTCATGTGCTCCACGAAATAGGATAACTTTATGCAATTTTAAGAAATGAGATGGTCGAGATGAAAGCAAAACCTACCAATCAAAAATTAGTGAGCATGGCCAGCTCTTAGCGTGGTGATATTACCGTATATCTGAGTACGGACACAATCATATACTGCAGTTGTAATATAGGCTATTTGTTCTTCAGTATGTCTTTCAACCTCCTAGTGGAGATTACCGGTACCTCGACTAGTTGTCAAAAAAAAAAAAAAATCCTAAATAGGCCATGGCACATATAAATGTAAAGGTTGAAGGTGTGATGTTTATTGGTATCGCTCCACGGCATATTGTCTGCCTTTTTTCTTTTAAATTATTATTATTATTCTAACGAACAAAAACATGAAATAAAAACATTTTTGTTTTGATCCTGCCACTTTTCTAGAATCAGTTGCAGTGACGACATGTAAAGCACCAGCAGAGTCGTGTGGAAGTGGAAAACTCCGCGTCTTCGCTCCTTCCTCCCGCCTTTCCCTTGGCAGTATACCTCCATAGGACTAAGCACTTCTCATTCAAGCTCATAAGCAACAAGACGGTCACATGAGCGCGCACACACACACCAGGATCGATCACATTCGGTGCAAGATATAACAGAAGATTGACTATACTTATTCCGCCCACCACCCCCCCCCCCCCCGCCAAAAAAAACCCTCCTTCTCTTCCACCTTTCATCTCCTACCTAAAGATCTAATAGTACATGTATATGTCTTCTGCCTCTATATTTCGCTACTCAATCCATTCTCAAAGAGTGTGAATGTAATTTACATCATAGTAGTAGGCCTACGGATATTCCAAAATCGATTTACGTGGATGCTCATCTGTCTGTGTGCAGGTGCTGTGATAAAATGGTCAAATACATTCATAATCACACATAGCAGTGGCGGAACCAGACGAGTCTGACATTGACAACACTTTCATGCAATGACCCGTTCCAATTCTTTCCCTCCCCACGTTTCCTCCCTTTCCAAACACACACACGCACAAACACACTCGCCATGTAGAGGGGGAGGAAGGTGAAAAAGAGGATGGGGGGGGGGGGGAACAGAGAGAGAAAGACGCTGAAAAAGATAACTGAAAATGAAAAATGAAGTGAATATCTGGTGCAGTTGGAAGTGGACAAAATAAGCAGAATAATTGGTAATCTTACGTTATAAAGATTTATCAAGAATGTGTGTGTGTGTGGGGGGGGGGGGCACAATGCTGAGCTCTTTCACCTGCCTTTCGATTCAGTGACTGAGTTGCCCATTGCATTGCCATTATTGCCAAGTCTAGTAAGTCAGCAAATGCCTCGATGAGACAAACATTTGACCTTATAGTATTGCCAGCTGAATATATGGTAAAAAAAAAGCAATGAAACTGGCTAGAAGTCAAAACACATGTACGTGTAACAAAACATGTGCCTCAAACAAAAGATGGACCAGAATCATCCAGGAATTAATAGATTTTTTATTATTATTATTTTGGGGAGACCATGCAGATGGGAAGACTGATGTATAACCCGTCGGGGAATACTGCCTGGTCCAGGAGGTAATGTGGTAACACAAAGAGCTTGAAAAACGGGGATAATCCATCCTCGGAAAGCTCTGGTGCCCAGGAAGAGTGTGATCTTTCAGTAGCGCTCTAGGCACACTTTAATTTTCTTTTATCTGATCATACTTTTGCAGCCATATCGGTATTCAAAGAGACGGTTGAAGAAAAGCACCCCCTGGTCATAATACTGATTTATAGACATCTGAAGTCTCAACCACAGTGGCACCAGTTTGTCTCAAAAAATGTGTCCTTGCTTGCATTTGTACTGTACAACGCGATATTGGCCGGGAGCAGACTTTCACTCAGGCTAGAAGAAGACATTGGGCAGTAGTATGTCTCAAATAAAATACCAAACGAAACGCATGGGAGAGAACTGGTGTGAAAACACTGCTTCAACTCCTCTTCCATTCCACCTTACCCCCATCCCTACACCTGACATTTCTGCCAAACTTTGGCGATAGCAAGATAGTTTAGACAGACCGATTCATTTCCATTTGGGGCTGGGTAGGGAGAACGAGAAAAAAGGGAACGGAGATGGATAAGGGTGGGGGAGGGAGTAATTAAGAGTGAGACCACGGAACCCGTTGTTAAATCAATAAGCTGAGTATGTCTATAAATGGAATCATAATCATCGAAATACAGCGAGTAAGAGTGTGACAATAACACACAACTGCCGAACCGTGTAATGGTAATACATTGTACATGTTAGAAGTTTTTGCTCCACGAGTGTCTCAGTCTCAGCCTCTTCAAACGTTACATTGCATGACCTTGACATATGAGATGCTGTAAGTGATGTGAAAGTATGACTGCAACCGTCATAAGTGTTATGAATTTTACTTTTTTTTTCCCCCCCTGGTTGTTTTCGAATAGACAGTTAATAATTATGAGGCTACATTTATAAATCAACCCTCTTCTTAGTGAATAGACTACACAAGAATAAGGCCGGGGAATAGAAGAAACATGAATATTATTGATACAAAATAGAAGCGATGATAAGACCGACTGGCGTAGTATGCATATTAATAGTATATTTTTTTGCTTTTGAGATCGCCCCAATTTAACAACGAATTATGATTTGGGCTAAAGACAAAATTTATAAACGCAAAGAAGCGTAACGCTAACAGCAGTTCATTTTAATTGCTTTCTCGATGACCAAACAATGGAAGGAAAGGACAACTGAGAGAGGAGAGAAGAGACAAATGAGATAGAGAGAAGTACTAAGAGAAAGTGAGGAAACGAAAGGGTAAAATAAAGAGGTCAAAAGAAAGAGAGTAGACCTAGATCTAGTTGAATGTGGAAATTGGGAGGGGAGGGGGTGTTGAACAGAAATGAATGCAATATTGACCTTTAAACTTTTTTTTGCTGGACATATCGCTTCAGAAGTAATCATTTGGACTGTATTATTATTATTATTATTATTGTTGCTTTTTGTTTTTGTTGTTGGTGGTGGTGCTTCTGTCGCTGTTATTATTGTTTTGTTTTGTATTTTGTTTGTCAAATGTCAGCGCCGGATAAGGAAAACGTGATCAATAAAGAAATAGGATTAGGAGCGCAAAATGAGGACGGTGGGAGGGGAGGGGGAGTATACCAGAAATACCCCTTTCCCCTCCTTCCTTCCACCGTGGAGGTCGCCGTAGACAAGGGGTCAGTTAGTCATCTGCTCCTCGGGAAAAACTTACGTACGAGTAGCAGGTTCAAGATTTGATTCCTCTTGGGAATGGAAAAGGCAGCTGAGAAAATTTTGATGTGTGTGTGTGTGTGTGTGTGTGTGTGTGTGTGTGTGTGTGTGTGTGTGTGTGTGTGTGTGTGTGTGTGTGTGTGTGACTTAATAGTTCCTGGCTTCTTGGATGAGGAAGCCGGATGTCCAGCCTTGTCGAATAACAGTGAATATGTTTCGGAGATCCCGTGTGTGTGTTACGCATATTAATTAAACAATCCATAGCAATTAAAAAATATGATGAAGAGGAGGCGGAGATGCCGCTGTCTGGGCAGATTTTTCAAATTCTAAATTCCTATCCAAAAGATTCTTCCTACCAATCTGGGCACACATCTAAAGCTGAGATAAACCAACTTTATTAAAACTGAAAGGCTTCATAGTAAAACATGTACCGGTAGCTATTTCCTCCCTCTATCTATCTTCTCTTACAGCCAAATCTAAATTAATAAAAGGGGCAATAGTTCATACCAGTTAGGCTTAAATCTCACAACAGTTAGGCTTATAATTTATTGTTTAGTTTGGTCATAGTTTTTTGCTAATTCTTTTGTCATGAGATAGCATCAGACTGTCCGGAAATCGTAATCAAAGAGGAGAGAAAATAACGGCATGCCAACCTCCAGGTGCACTGCTTTACCGCTCTGTATTAGGGCCAGCTGATTTCATTATTTTAATTTTACGTTACTTTCCGTTTACACCTTTCATCAGTCAGACGCCGACGGCTATTTCGTTGGAATTCCTTCTGATAAGTTTATATTAGTATGATTCACTGTTAAGGATGTTTTACATTCAGGAATATGTATTTGATTTGTAGGATGTGCACGGTATTTAATGACATAGGTTTCTGAAAGAGATCAAACAGTTCAGGCTGGGACAGGCTTATTGCTGCCTGACAAGCAGTGAACAGAACTGTTAATGGATTGATGACATAATATAGGAAATGAATGTGCTGAATTCATTTTGAATATCAATGACTGAGAAAACAACAACAAAAAAAAAAAAAAGAAACACTGACAGGAGAAGATTGAAATTTCTCTTGAAATTTCTGACTTGAAATATATGTATACCTTGACTGTGTCGAAGAAAGTGACAGATTTTCCACCATTGTCCCCCCTCCTCGTTTTAGTTCACCTAATTTCACTGCGTTATTATAGGCCTTTAATGTAGTTTTCACACCATACATCAAGAATTAAACCAAACAAAACAAACAAACCAACCAACAAACAAAAATGAAATAAAATATTAACCCCCCACCCCAAAAAAAAATCAAAAATAATTACAAATCACCTCCTGGTTTATAATAAAAATTTATACGTCCACACACTCAAACACATATATTTTTGAAGACACACATGCACATAAATAAACTTTTGACCAGCTGTACTTAGCATTCTAATGATTGGCAGAATATAGAATGAACACTCCATAGCATTGCCTCCATGTTTCCCTAGTTTAGGCACCTATAATAGGTCTGCTCAGTTTCATTTTGATGTAATTATTTTCCTACCAATTCAAATACAAAGCTCCACAGTATTGGAGAACAGTATATTGCATCACTTGATTTTTCTTTAAAAAATAATTTAATATATATATATATAGATCTATGTATATATTGCTCAAAAAAAAAAAAAAAAAAAGGTTGAGGGGCTAGATCACAATTACTCTTAGAAAAGATTTTTATTTTGTTCAACTCGATTAGAGTGAAGGTGATAAAACTGGCTGAAACTCAAGAATAGTCGGCTGTTTTAATTTCTTATTTCATGAATTGACTTTGTCTCTTTACCAAAACGCCCACTTGGATATATCTTTTCCATTAATAAATTAACCGTAGCATTGAAATCTGTATGAACTGGCCTATTTTTCATTTTTTATGTTTTAAATTACTTTTTAAAATCTATTTATTTATTTGAATTTTTGTTATTTGTCAGCGCAATCCGCCTAAAGTTTGTTCCATGAACATGCACCTTTTGGCAGTCCTGTTATTATTATTATTTTTTTCTTTCTTTCTTTTGTATCGGCTTCAACCTTATTGTAAATTGACAATTCCGATCTTTTATTGCTCCCAAGGAATTGACTTGAACTAGAATTCATGTACCGTATTTCAATCATTAGCACTGCTCTTCAATATCACAGTGACTTATTTAACCATAAAAGTGTCAAGGAGCCCGATCTGCTCAAAGGCTTGCAGGTAATAGAATTTTTTTCCAAGGAACGTACGGTACAACACAGTAAGTAATGCAGTAAAAAGTGTCGTGGCCAGCGGTTGGGCCGTCGACTCGGGATTGAAGTTCTGGGTTCGAATCCTGACTGGTCCCGACATTTTGTCCTTGGGAAAGGACCTATTTACAAACATTTCCTGACTCCATCCAGGTTTGAATGGGTACCCGACTATAGACAGTGATCGACATTGTTAGATTGATAAGGATTTGAGCACCTAATAGGCAGCCGCCTTGTATGCTTCCCAGGAAGGTAAGAGAGTTTATGAGTGTCTTCTTTGGGTCTGTCGGGGTAATAATAGATTGTAAAGCGCTTAGAGCCTGTAATTACGGGGATAAGTGCTATATTAATGTTCTCTATTATTAATACTGTGCCTATCTTGGATTTAGGCATGGATTGTCAAATCTTGAATAGAAATAAATGCACGTACCGTTATAGGTCTAAGCATTTGAACCTACAGCTGTTTTTGCTATCACTTTTAGGATTGACATATGCTCATCTGTCATAACGGATATGGAGTTGACATTTCTAAGCCTACTTCAGGAATTGCAATTTACTGCAGTGTGATGACGTCATCTAAAAATGATCTGATGTGACCGATTAGTCTGCAGTTTCTGGAGCAGGAAAATACACGTCATAAAAGTATTATCCTCCTTGCTATTCAAAAAGGTGGAGAGGTGGATGGGTTATTCCAGTCCCTTGGTCACTTTACCTTTTGCTCAGTAATATAATATATAATAATAATAATGAATATGAAATAAAAGTCTAAAGCATTCCAATCCCTGAAATATAATTTAGTAATGTTCTCCGTCTACGCAATAACAGGGTCAGTTGTTCATACGTCATACTAGCTTGTTCACAATGACCAATCAATTATTGGTAATGAAAAAAAAAGGGGGGGGGGGGGGAAATAATGATAGTGTCCTATAAGTGGTACGGTTCTGTTATGTCACGCTATTTGCCAAATGGACTCGTATTTTGACGAAAAGTAAAATGGAGAACTGGAATAGAAGTTGGTAACTTGCAGTCAAACGGACAATGATTATCTGCTAGCAATAGCAACAGTGAGGATGGCGTAATCAATCGACCACAGGCTGAACTACATATACCAAGGTTTTGCTAACTGAAGTAGCCTAGGCTACGCCTTGTCTGAGCCCAAGGGCCATGGAAATCCGACTCATACTGTAATGACGTCAAATAAGAGCGTCCGCCCTAGTAAAATTGTTGTATGCTCCAAATTAATAGCCAGATAGGCAAAAAAATTAAACTTTAAATTTGTAACACAAATTTGTTAATAGTTATGATAAACAGAGTGATAAAATATGTTTTTATTTTTAAGATTTTGTGAATATTTTGAATAAAAGAAATTACTAAATGAGGGAGCAGCGTTAATTGACAGAACAGCCTACGCCATACACGAATTTGGTAGCGCCCTCTCGTGCCCAATCAATGGAGAGCGCACCTGTCAGTGCTGCGGATACCGACCGGCGTCTTTGTTCGTCTTTCTTGAAGGATAGATAAATTTCTGAATATTATCAACGATGACACCGCAGAAAAGATCTGCTGAAGAAGCAGAATCACTTCTAGTAGGTGTGAGATCTATTGTGTTCGACATAGAAGGCACAACAACTCCAATTTCGTTTGTGAAGGTAAGTTCGTGGAGCGGCATCCACCATCCTTCATCTTAAAACAAACGCGTCTCTCCAAAGCTTTGCATGCCCCACATTATCGAGGCACTTGGTTTTGAAACTCTTGGAGTACAGCATATAATTCATCTTAACTTTTGTTTGGTGTTTTTGTCTTGTTCATATTTGAGGTAGCTGGCATCTCTCTTGCTACCACTGCATGAAATTCACCAGGTTCTTCTGTTTAATGTGTAGCGTCGGGCCATTTCGGGCTTGTTTGTTTATGATCTGGACGCTCTGTCGTAAGCCTGGTTGTGTCGATTTGACCCACGATTTCGGGGCGTTATATTACCAGGGTTAAGTTTGGTTGAGAGCAGGCATATCAGGAACGAGTATGAGAAAGAAAGAGTGTTTTAGAAGAGATGTTAGGAGGAAGTATAAATCTTTCGTTGTTGGTCGCACCGGCTGAGAAAGTTGAGCGGGTCATAGCTACGCATTTTTGTTTGTGAACTCATAACTTCTGCGCCAAGTGAAGGACGATTATTTTTTTTTTAGATTCCCAAGAAAGACACGTTAACGATGTGTATGCAATGGCTATTCAGTGCGCTATAGGATTTGCAAGTACATTAATTTTCAATAAATTCGAAGTGATTGACTTGTCACTCTATAATAATTGTCACGTGAGTAATTTATTTGACACCGGCTCATTTGAAGGAAGCCGCCTATGCTTTGGTGTAGGTCACGTGACACTAAGAAATGCCTTTTAACTGGATTTGTCCGGTTTGGGAAGGATCCATTCATTTTGACAGGGGTGTTAAGCTTTCTTGATTTAGACATCACATCAAATCGGTGGACATCATATCAGTATAACAGGAGCCGCAGGATTGTGCACGATGGATGCAAACCAGATGAATAGGCCATTTACTTCTTAAATGACCCAGGGATGGCACACATGTAGAATCTAGATCTGGAATCTAGACCCTAGATCCAATCAGAAAATTTAAAAAAAAAAAAAAAGAAGGGTCTAAAAGATTTGGTTAGCAACTCAGCTTCATGATACATTGATTATTAGTAAGTACACAGTATGGCATCACTAGAATCTTACTCCGTTTTCTTCATACATGATCACTACTGATATCCCACACTGTGATCATAGCTTTTAACTCATTCGCTACAGAGAGCCAATCACGCTGTAATATAGATTTCTAGATCTAGTTTAGTAATAAGCCTAATAAGATAGATCTATATAGATCTATATTGATAGTACATAGTATTATGGTATTGCCATCACAAGAGTCTTATTCTGTTTTCTTCACACATGATTACTGCTAATTTCCCATACTGTGATCTGATCTTTTAACTCATTCACCAATCAGTGGGCTGGCGACAATGTCAGCTGCTATGGAAAGCAGACTCATCCCCTTGGAGGATGGCTCTGCTTTGTGAGGGAATTATGTCCAGCCCACCTATACTATTGCAAACCAACAGACCAAACCAAGTTCATGAACAGAATGAATTAACGCTCTATTTCCGATAGAGGGCTGGTTTTGGTTGTCTTTTTCTTGAATTTCTAGATCTAGCTTTATAAACATGATCATGCCAAAAACTATAAAGAAAAAACTAAAGGTACTGAGTCAATGCTTTCAAGTAATTCAAGGTCGGTCTGTAGCATACTCAGCTAAACAAGCTCAGTTGTTGTTTGAAAGGGTGTTTGCTGACAATGAAAGCAATGAATCTATAGATCTAGATCTAAATCTAACAATGACAGTGACTTTAGAAGTGATGAAGAGAGTGCAGTTGAAAGTAATCAAGAGGAGGGGACGTGGCAAGATGCTGGGGATAATTTGTGTCATGAGCAAAATATAAAGAAATACACAGGCATTTGTTTTGTTTATTCTACCAAATGCCTTTCAAGCAAGGGTTGAGAGCGTAGGCCTATCAAGCAAATATTTGCATCGCTTCTGATTATACAAAAATCTATGCAGGAAACTCCCATCCACATAGTTAAAAACCTCCAGCAGCAAATGTTAAACTGGCAGCGCCCCCTCCCTCCCCCCTCCTTTCTTGGATTTAATAATTTAGAAATTATTATATGATATAGATCTTTCAAGATCTCGCTATAATATAGATATAGATCTAGTTTAGTAAGAAGCATTAATAAGGTAATAAAAATTTCAGTGTTTCTATGGACCTGGCTCCGGATAGATTTTTTTGGGGGGCTCTATGGACCCCTAGTTATTTCTAGAAACCACCCTGTTAAGCATCCAGTCACAGTCAACTATCTCTCATGGATCTGGGTGCCACATTTTTGTTATGTTCAAGGTTAGGTTAGGGTTCTCATCAGGCTAGTTTTTGCCGCCTGGTGTGTTTTCATGGTTATCTTTATTCTGTGCCTGCACGTTTGTGACTTCCCTTGATTCATTTTCCAGGCTAGCCTGGGAGATGTGCAAAGAGTCAACCATACTTACGGTAGCTTCAGATCTAACCCATTCACACAGAGGCTAAGTAGGTCAACATATTGGCTCAGTTGAACCACAAAACATTGCAAATTGAGATATAGCAATGATGCATCCTCCCAATGTAACTGAAAATTTTACTTCAATTCCTATATTTGTGATGATATTTGGTCTTTTTTCTCTCACCGTGCTTAATGCCTCAAAAACTCATAGAATACTTAGTAAACCCACAATACTTAGGGGCCGTCTATTAGGCCTATTAGCCTAGCTAGACTTGGAGTCTATTTCAGCCTATTGATACACCTCTTTCTCTCTGTTAGCGTGTAAGAAAGTTATTGCTTCCTGTTAGATAGTTATGTTCCTCCCCTCCCCCCAAAAACTGCGAACAACACCTCCCACACACAAGCCAATACAAAATTGTTTCGCCTTTACTGTTGTGACAACTTTTGCCCATCCTCATTGCAATACTAGGCTCAGATAGACACTCCGTAACACTTAAGCTAAACAGACTCAAATTTGGATAGCAAAGTTGTACTAAGAGGACCCAGGTCCTTATAGCACGGGCCTGAAGATTTTGTTTTTGTTGAAATCTCAACTGGACAGATAAAAATGGCATTAAATATGAGACACATGATGCATTTTAGAAATCCCAACAGCTTATCAGTTTCTCTGCTTCTTTGTTTTATAGAATGCAGTATCTGATCTAAGAAAGAAAATACATTTTAACAAAAAGCTATCAACAATTGTAAAAAGGAAAACTGCAACAGAGCCACAGTGTACCATTGCAGACATAATCAAAGTACATGTTGATCAATAAATTCATTTATTCTTGGAATGTTCACCAGTGGATTTGAAAAAAAAAAAAATGAGCTGCTACAAATACTCCTAGTAAAAATATGGCAGACATCCTTCCTCCTTCCCTTCCTTATTTCATGTAGACACCCCATATTTCTTAGAAGTTTTTTGTATTAGAGTGTTCCACACACACAAAAAAAAAATGCATGCATTTTGAATTAAATGAGGTATTTCGAGATCGGTCACATGACCGAGGCAACATCGCTCACATGTGGCTTTGTTTATATGATGTGACAGGTCTAAAAGCTCATCATTGGTCAAGATTTGTCTGCCATGCGCAGAGGAAGTAAACAAATCAGCGTGTGAGCGAAAATCCTCGGTCATGTGATTTTTCTCGAAATACCTCATTGAATATGATGTTTGATCCAGAACCCACGCTAGGCAGGACCATTGTGATGTATTGATAAACTAATAGTAGTTCAATCAGTTGTGGGTTGATTTTAGGAAAAATGGCGTAGAGCTTTCATTTCAGTTGAGATGTCAGGGATGAGATGCAACTGGACACCTCTATAAAATATGATTTGAAGTATAAAATTTCTTTCATTCATATATTTGTTTCTCCAACAGGACACGCTCTTTCCTTATGTCAGGAACAACATTGAGACTTATCTCAACAAGAACTTTGAGAATGCTGATGTACAAAAAGCTATTGCAGCACTGAGAGATCAGGTATATAACCAGAAATTCTCATACATAATTTGTGCGGTATTGATATGAGTAGGAGTAGTCTGAAATCATAGACGATGGAGTTGATGAAGAAAATGATGTGATATTGAGAAAAAAAATTTTTAATCTAAAGAAAAAAAAAATCGACATCAATTTTTTTTAATTTAAATCAGATTTTTAAAAAAATTTAAATCGGATTTTTTAAAATTTAAATAAGATTTTTTAAATTGTATTAATTTAAATCAGATTTTTAAAATTTAAATCAGATAATGTCTATCAGTTAAATTTGTTCAGTTTCTATTTATGCTTAAAATCTTTTTTTTTTAAAACTCTAGTCAGTCGACAGAATCTCCAAAATCTCAATTATTGGAACTACATGTACAAGAATTTTGTTCACTAATACTGTCCATATAAAAGTGACAAATGTTACTAAATTATTATTTTTTTCTTTTTTGACTGTCATGTTTGTCTAACTTTTTACACTTGTTGAAGGAGAGAGAGAGAGAAAGAGAGAGACATAGATGTTGTTACTGTTTAAATTCAATAAACTTTTAAAAAATTGAACATTTCTGTGTGATTTTCTAAATTTAAATGGAGATATTTTGGTACTTTTTTTTTTTTTTTAAGGTTATGTCTTCTTTGCTTAATACACAATATCACATATCAAAAACATAACAGTGAGTATTGCTGATGTTTAGGGTGTCCCAAAATAATGTAAATTTTTTATCTTCATAACTGATAGAAAAATAATGAGGCAACTTCATTATGGTTTCATTTGACAATAAAGTTTAAAAGCTGATGGCCTGAAAATTTCTCAGAAAGATTAGGGCCTTAATTTTAAAAGGATGAAAAATGAACATCTACACTTTTGACTATTTTCCAACTAGTACAGTATTCCTTGTATTTTTTTGTGACTTTAAATCTGCCCTCTTGTTGTTATACATATCAATTGAGACAAATCAAAATCAATAAATTTAACAAATACATTTAGTAATGAATTGAAGTGTGTATAGAATCCCCCATACATTATTGTGAGACACCTTGTACATAGCAGTACAAGTGTTTTAGCTGTGTAAATGCCATTAATATTCTAAACTCAAATTGAAAGTCCACAAAAAAGCAATTTTTACATAAAAATAAAAAAATTAAAAGTTGATTTAAGTCACAATTTTTTTACAAAAAAATCATTTGATTTAAATGAAAAAAATTGGTTGATTTAACTTAAAACAACCTTGGAGAAAAATATATATATATTTTTTTTTTCTGTGCATATCAGTCAAGCACTGATTTCATAGTATTTAGTACCCATTGAAGGTGTTGAATACTTGATATCTTTAAAAAAAACACACACACACACACACACATCAGGGATATCAAATTCTGACTTCAGTCAGAATTCCAACTTTTTGGTGATCGCTGACTTTCCTACTTTTGGCCGATCAACTGCCAATGCACTGAGTCCACGAGACATTCATGGTTTTATAATAATTTGCTATACAAATCTTATACGATGATGGTGAAAACAGAAAGTACGAAAGAGTTATCCTTGTACCTCGAGCAATAGTCATAGTTGAACTGTTCAGCGACCAAGATTGATGTTCATAGTCACTAGTGGTTAATTCCTCACATCCCACAATATGCAGTTGCTTGAGAGTTGTTGATAGAAAATCAAAATTTCAGAGTACTGACACACAACTAATGTGCTCATGATCTTGGAGAAACTAGTGTAAGAGGGCAGCTGTTTGTGATCTAGATAGAGATTCTAGATCTAGGAAATGAGAGTCTAGATCTAGATCTAATCTAATTTTGGTTTTTGATTATGACGACGGCACTGCCTGTGGGATCAGTTTAGTTCTTGGAATTCCCACATTATATAATTATAGTTGCATCCCAGAATCTTGTGAAAAGCTGCAAACTTCTCTCAGAACAATGGAAACTAGCATGAAAACTCGATTTTTTAAAGTGTCTTACTCCTACATACTTTTTTTTTTTTTTTTCGAGAAAACAGTTGGTCATCCCTGATATACATAAAAGTGAGATGGGAATATACAGTGATAGAATTGAAACTGAAGATCAATATAGCAAATTGTCGAAACATAAATGATCATGATATGTGTACACAAAGGTGTTCTAGGCATTCAAGATTTTATTTTTCAGTGGATTAACTAACCTCTTGCTCATTATTTTGTGTCAGTTCTGATTTATTGGAAAATAATGTATACTGTTATCTGCCCAATTAGGCTTCAAAGGAAAAGGAGGACAAAGTGGAAGGTGTGGTTGAGATTCCCAGTGGTGATGCTAGCAAAGAAGATGTTGTTAAGGCAGTCTCAGACAATGTGCGATGGCAGATGGACAGTGACAGAAAAACAACAGAGTTAAAGAGTTTACAAGGCATGATATGGAAAGATGCTTATGAGTCAAAGGAGGTGAAAGGAGAGTAAGTAGCAAAAATGTATTGTTGACTTTTCATATTCGACTCCTGCATATTTAGGAAGAAATTTTAGGTATTAATATAGCCTTTCATCTACTAGCACATATTGTCAAATGATCTTCAAGCTATTTTTCCCTATGCAGTAAACTGGTGAAATGATTTGGTGCAAACAGCATTCATCATGGCTCTGCAACTGCCATGCTCATAGTAACAAGTGCTGCTGGTTGTCCTTTTGTGATGTTGATTATAAGAGAACTGTAAGAAACTGTGCAGTAGGAAACATCTAGGTAACCTCCATCAGGAGGTTGAAAAACGTATGTAGAACGTAAAGTAGGAAACAAACTGGCCTTGTGTCATGAAGAAGCTATTCAAGATTACTATATATGACTTCTTAGATTTATTATACGGAGGCAAAACTTGTATACCCTGGCAATGGGAGAGTGAGCCAAACTCATTGAAGAATCAGATTTCCCTCATTTTAGGAATGTTTTATGGAATGTCAGTTGCAATACCTTTAGAATGTTAATAGATAAGATGTTGAAGTAAAATGGTAGTTGGTTAATATTAAGATGAAGCAGTCATGTCAACAACAACAAAAAATTATAATCAAAATTTCTCTAATTTATTTCACAGGTTATTTGAAGATGTTGGTCCAATGTTGAAAATGCTGGCAGAGGAAGGGTTCCAGCTGTATGTTTTCTCATCTGGCAGCATTGATGCACAAAAGCTTTTGTTCGCCAATTCAAGTCAAGGTGACCTTTCTGAGGTTAGTTATCCTTGATGGGAACAGACTTATGAGAACTATGTTACCATCAGGGCAACATTTCAAGGCACTTTTTAGTACCTTTATTTGAAAAGCTGTAAACAAAATGACAGAGATGCTGCAGATATGAAATGCTTAAAAGTATATTGTTCTTTCTCCTGTTGGTGTAACCTCTATATTACATACAATGTACATGCTTCTGGTCTTTTTGTTGAAGCTTTAATTTTTTTTAGTTCATCACTTGTCTAGAAATTGAAAGAAAAAAAAAACAACAAATCATTCTTAAATAGTAAATAATGAATGTCATTTGTTGTTGATTTTTGCTTTTCTTTCATAGTTATCTCTTTTGGAGGCTATCGCTTGAATAGCCACTGTATATGTCTGTTGTTAGAAAAGATCTTATACATGCAGTCAAGAATTGAAAGCAGTTGTAAAGGAATTTGAGTAGAAATAGTCAGTTCTGCACTCATGTAATTCTTGTGAAAAGGAACAAAATGCAGAAGACATGCAAATTTATGAAAATGTCATTGAGTAATTGAGAAAAGGATTATGCTCGTTCATATTCATGGGTTCTACCAGCTTTGCAATAAAAGCTCAACAGAGATTTGAATTAATATATGCACCGAAATGATAATTTAATTATTAAGAGTTGTGAAATTCCGTAGCCAGGACATAGATAGTGAACATTGTCGGAAAAACTGCTTTTGTAAGTTAGTTTAGGAAATTTTATGGCAGTCTCATTAACTTTTTAAAATTTGTAAGGTTGTCGGCCTCCCAGAAAATCTAGAATCCTCTTGATTTTTAAATTACAATCCTGAACATCCAGGTCTTGAAATCCCAGAATTCTCATCCTGTGACAAGACTGAAAATATGAAAGAAAAGTGCAGAAATATGAAATGTGTGCACATCTTGGGTGGTCCTAGATGTAGAAAAGTGTATGTATACATAATAGCTCTTGCAGTTTCGAAAGAATGTGATCAAATTTTGTCTTCATCAGAATTTGAGGATTGTAGAGAGCAGTGACAAGCACTTGATAGAACTGTAATATTGTGTAGTTCTGTGTGATTTCATGAATACCAGTTGTATCGTTGTGACGTTGATCACGAAGGGACATAATTCTCTGATCCTGATGTGTAGCAAGTTTCTGGCATGAAAGATCAAAACCAAGTTGTGTACATCATCTAGCTACATCAAGTTACAATCACATGCATTTGTGATCCTCTGGGCTATGGCAACATAACTAACAAGGAAAAGCAACAGCAACATCAGACTTTTTATTCTCTGAACTTTTTTATTCTCAGCTCAAAAATTAACATCCAAAAATTAATAGCCAACATCTGTATAGATCATGGGTTTTAGAAGTCTGGGACATTTTAACTGTCATTAGGGACTGTGGAAGGACTTAGAAATAGACTCTGATTTCTAGAAATTAGACATGTTGACATTGATGTTGTTACATGTAGGCCTATGGTACTGATAATGTTATAATATAGCTCTAAAGACTGTCCACTACATGTCACTAGATTTAATTTTTGATTGAGATGTAGAATCACTTATTGCATGACCAAGCTGGCTGTCTTTTACTTTTGTAAACTCAGATCAGTATGTAGGTCATGGTTTTCTTTCATTTCGTTCTCAAGAAAAACAGTAACCACATATTTTGGTCTTCAGAATATTTCCTCAGTGGCCTCAGAATTTCATTTTTCTCCAGTACCTTTCCATTTTTTGGTTTATGTTTTTGCTGGGCTCAAAAATGTTATCAGTGCATATATTAACTGTCAAATCTAGGAGGTTTGTGTTATAGTGTTATTGTTCAAGCATGGCCTCTTGAAAATGCCAAGATGTGACACAGTTACATGTTTTTACAAAGAATTGGCTTGCAAATTTATAATTTCTGAAAGTTATCCCTTTGTTTTAATGGGTTGCCAAGTCATGGTTGGCATCTCTGAAATGTGAAATATATTCAGAACTGGTGGGAACATCATGAGAGCAGATTTCATTAATGATTAAAATTCTGTCAGTGGATATATTTATGATGTTAAATTTTGGATGGTGTCAGTTGACCAAATTATGAAAACATTAATTTCATTAGGATTTTAAGAGAGGGAAAAAAGAAAAATAGAAGTCAACTGACTAAGGTCATGTTATTTCAGAAGTGCAGCAGCAGAGATGAGGCCAAGTGGTGAGCAATAAATTCTGCCAGCTGATGAAATGCTACATACAGGACAAATGTAATATCAGACCTTTGGATCAGAGAATTTGAGAATTGTATTTTTATCAGCCATTTCTCATTTCTTAATCCCATGCAAGGTTTAAACTTGCAGAACTCATTGCATTTGCCTGACATTTCTGAAAGGTGTAATTTTGTTTTCTGTTCTCTGTTTTAGGTCTTCTCTGGTTACTTTGATACAACCACAGGGAGTAAGAGAGACGGTGCTTCTTACAAGAAAATAGCAGCAGAGATTAAAAATGAACCAAAAGAGATCTTATTCCTCACAGATATTCCTGAAGGTATATGCCACATATGCTTTGAAGAATCTGTATACAATATTGTCTTGTCCTGTTTTGAGGGGAAGTTTTTCTTTATCACTCCTGTTATATGGAGCGCTTCATTGTGCACAATTTCTAGCGCCAGTATTCTTAAATGTGAAATGCCTGTTTAGACCATATGCAGGAATGCAAATGAGCCTTTGCCATTAGGTGGACACCTAAAATGTTGCACCAGGGGTTTGTTATGAAGTTTAAAATAAATCTTTTTTACATGACTTTTTGTATTCATACATTAGCAATGCCAAACGTGTACCGGCGGCCCGGGTTCTAAGCGGCGTTCTGCGTGCGACAGACCCCTGCCCTCGAAAAA
>JBCAUA010000013.1:3061545-3072975 GCA_038406235.1 Peronia verruculata | reverse complement strand
GAGCCTTAAGAACAAAATAAAAGGTTGAAATAGAAAATCTGGGATGAATGGCTGGGCCTGGAATTAGAACAGATGAAATGATCAAACTAAAAATTTGGTTGGGGTAGTCCAGATCTAGATCTAGTAGATCTTACTAAAACGAGTTAAATCTGAACTTCTGCTGGTGAACAGTGTCAATTAAATCTACACTCTAGATATAGATCCATATAAAAATAGCAACCAGCTTTAGTCTAGGGTTAAAATTCCTGTCAAAAGATAGTTCTTCAGAACATAACAATGACGACGATCGCGGTCTCGTCTTTCCATTAATTTCAGTGATACTACTGATACATACTCTCATTAGTGTGTTTATAAGATCTATAAATAGCCATGACATGTGCTGAAACAGTTGCGAAGTCACTACTGACCAACATTCATTCAAAAGTTACAAAATATGCGGAACTGTGCTCTAGAACATAAATTCGGCGGGAAATCTAATGAACATAACATTTTGAAAATGTAATGACGACAATAGAAAACATCAAAATTCGTCGAGTCCATCGTTTTGCACAGTTCTGCTCAGCACAGCAGTAAACACGCCTTCGAACCAATCAATAACAATGGCCGTGCGTGTTCCACGGCAAATAAATCCTTATTTCTGATTGGTTCTTGTGAACATAACAAATGATGACATAGAACGCAAGGTCATGAAAAGGGCACAAAATTGTAAATTTAGAAAGGTCACAGCCTCGAAATCAGTATGGCGGAAAGCCCATAGAACAAACGATAGCATACTTATTCCGGGTCCCCAAGACAGGCATTTGCGATGGATTTATAGCAAATTAAAATTGACCTCTGGAATGATGACATGAGTTATGTTCAGAAGTGGAAATATTGCAGGCGCACAGAGACTAAATAGCAAACGATATCGACTTTCCTGATGTAGCACCGTCAATAGTGTACTTGTAGTGCATATACTACACACTGACAACTAGTGCATATACTACACACTGACAACCTCCTGTGCATTGATTTAATTGTTGAATTTGATAGCCTAAAAGTGACAATCTGGAAACGTCATGCTTCACATAACAGAAAAATACTGATTTTATAACTAAATACATTTGTAACATTTCTTTTGGCATCTTTACTGCTATGGGTCTGCTCCCTTAGCTGAATCACCATACTGAGCACACCATACTCAAATTTCTATGCTTAGATGTCATTTTTATTGCCATAGGAAGCAATTTTGTAAGGTATATGAAAAAAAAACCCACCTATTGGCAAAGGCTCAAATATAGGGATGAATTTCAGTATGTGCCATATGGTCGTTCTTGTAATTAGTACTCGCGTAAATCGGAGAGCGACTTGCATGTGATCAGTAGGTTGTGAGGCCATTTGTTATTAGTGGGGCACCTGTAATAAACCATATTGATACATAAATGTAATTCTTTTCATGTTCATAAACAAATAAAAACGTGTGTTTAAAAAAATCACCCAAAAAAAATTAAAAAATTTTTTAAAATCAAATTTTAAGGAAAGAAAATGAAGGTAGATGTTGTTATGCAATGCCAGCGTAACGGATGTCACATTCAGAGGATTTTCTGTCATATTTAATCATATCAGTTTGTTCTAAAGTTACATTTTGAATTACCTACTTCTTTTATTGGTTATCCACCCATTTGATTCTACAGAGATAAAATATTACCTCTACTGCCAACCATAAAGGAGAAATCAGCGGTGTAATAACGTTACAAATTAGGACAAAACAAACAGGGTAACCTTGAACAAGCAAATAACTCTGTGAAGTTTATTATATGATTCAATTAGTATTGAGCTAATAAAAGAATAATGAAGATCATGAAACAAAAGAAAACAGCTGAAAATATTTTCATTTGATTAAAAGTGGTGAAGAATAATGTGTAATAGAATTCACTGTATGGCATTGTCTTTTGTTTCATGTTGAAAATATTCCCTTCATCAAATTTGTTACATTCTATCAGTTGGAGTATATTTTTAATTCCATTTCTTGTCAAATCATTTGCCTAACATTTTATTTTATGTGACTTCATTTTTAATTCAGTGTACAAATTGCTCCATAATACTAAAATTACCAGAAGTCTTTCCAAAATATTGGAATAACTTTTTTAATTATCAGTGTAGAGAATTTACTAGGACTGGGACATAAGAATATACAGAATTTTCTAATTCTGTGGCATACATGATTTTGACACTATTGCCAACCGAATCCATCTTTTCGTATCAGTTTCTACTAAATGTAAAATAGAGCAGTTATTTTAAAAAAAAAAAAAAGGTGAGGTGTAAATTTTTAGGATAAATCTACATATATACAGATTAGAAAAAAAAAAAAATTCTTGTAATAAATGGGGTAGTAAATGAGATTAAAAAATATATATAAATACTAGAAAAGAACCCACGGCCTCTGTGGAAGATTTTTTAGATATAGTCATGCGACTTTATGATGAGTGTGCACACCTTGATGTTGATATTTTGATTGATTAAACTGTATGTTAATCAAAGAAAACATGTTTTGACTGCGTCATACTATTGAACATACAATTCAGATCAAGCACCCTTGCGAGTTTATTATTCAATTACTATCGCGTTTTCAGAGGAACCTCAACTATGAAAAGCTTTTTTCTTCAGGTTAATGTATATAGAAACACAAATGCATATGCAACAATGTTGTGTGCCAAATTTCATGTGGATCCATTCAGCAGTTTTGTAGTACATGCCTATTGTGGGTTTAGTTTTGTTGCAATTTATAGTATAGAAATGGTGCATGATCCGGTGAAATGAGTCTGAGGTCAGCTCTTTTGTGTACAACTACTGGTGTCAATGAATGAGAAGTTTGTGTACTTTACTTTGGAGAAAGACTGGTAGGTTAGTGTGTTGTTAGAAGGTGTAAGTTGGTATGCACATATCACTTGCCACCATAGACATACTAGTATAACTAGACCCGGTGCGCATGTTCAGTCTCTATCGGCCGCCATTGCTCCAATAGATGGCGGCCATTGCTTTCCTGTAGAGGGCAGCCATTCCTCCAATGAAACCACATTCTCATGGCTGACCATGGGAACTGACTATAGGCTCAGCAAAAAAAATGGTCAAATTGGACCAGAAGTTGTCCCTGTGCACTGGATCTTCTACTTCTATGTCAATGCTTGCCACTAGTTTGACCCAGAAATGCCGTTTTAATGGCAGATTGTTGTGCTCCTATTACTTCCCTTTACCAGACAAAAGGAGGGAGGGGGGGTCCTGAGAGTGATTTTTCGAATGCTTGGACTATGGATTTTTTAAGCTTCAAATTCATTCAGCATGTCCAAATTAGAGGAAAAGTGTGGGAAAAAGATTTTCGTTTTGCATCCGGTTGCCATGACAGCGCCCCCATATTGGATTTTGTTGTGCACTGCTTCGATTCTATCAGTTATGGGTGCAAATCATAGACAAGTGGGTAAAATAATGGCTTGGAAAGTTTTGAAAGTGGCTACTTGAGTAGATTTTTTTTTTTTTTTTTTTCTAGCGAGATAATACTTTCCTTATGTTCAACATAAAATATCTCCTGCTCTGTCGCATCAATTTCGAGACCGACACACCCATTTTGAAGCTCATTCAATTCCCTTTCAAAACATGCCTCGGAAGTGGCATAAGAGGCTTCTTAACGAAATAAAAATACATGTAGTGATTGTTCGAGATGCCCTGTTTCGGGGGTTGTGTGCTCGGTCACACAGTGCCATAGGCGGGTGCGTGGGGTTTCCCATGCGGAACCGCAGTTTTTCATTAAACTGCCTATTTACACTGCTTATTTTGTTTGGCAAAGGGAAGTAAATGCCTGGTCAAAATGATCTCCTCTTACACAAGTCCCTCCTTTGGAAGGCAGATAACAAGCAAAAAGGATCTCCCATTGCCATACGTCCAGAATGGAATGGGTGACGTAAAGCAATTAAAATCGGCTGGCCTTGGCATAGATTGGTGTAATTTGGTGTAATGAGATACTAAGCAGTGTAGACACCTCTCTAATGCTTGGACCTTCCAGACCTCTAGCTATATATTCTCCGTTATGATATTCACATTCAGTCAGCCCTGGTGATCCCATCTATATTCTTATAAAGCCGCCTTTTCCATGCAGCTGGTTTCACGCAATTCCATGACATCTTGACCATTTTTTTTAAAGAAAATTATTTACATTTTTACTAATTTGTATACTGGCAAGGTTTATGAGCAGCAGTGAAACTATAATGTGTCAAATTGTTAGTTTTGTCTTATTTCTGTCCCTACAGTTTTTCGGTGGCTTTTCCTCCTCACTTTTCTCTTCTCTGTCCATATTACTATCCAGGTGGGTAGCTTGCAGCTTTTTGGAATTGGGTCATAAAATAATCAAGTTCATTTATTTTAATAGCCATATACATATATATGTATGTAGTGTAGATCTCAAATTCAAACTCTTCATGCACTGTACTTGCTTCATCATTCACAGAGGCAGAGGCAGCAGTGGCAGGTGGTTTGCGTAGTGCTCTAGTGATCAGGCCAGGCAATGAGGAACTGACGGATGAGCATCTGCAGAACTTTGCCTGTATTGAGAGATTTGATGAATTGTATGGAGATGAAGATGATGAAGATGACATCAAGCGTTTTGCTGGCGACAATGGGGAAGCTGATGATGATGATGAAGATGATGAGGAAGGAGATGATGATGAGGATGATGGTGAGGATGATGATGGCGATGATGCTTGAAAGGGTAGATGTAGCAGCGAATTTTTGTGTTTAGACTCAATGAAGTGGGTATGGTCAGAAGAAAAGCACTATTTGAGATCTGAATATGTTTATGCACCAAGTCAGGTCCCAGGCATTCTTGCATAGGTCATATTTCAGGAATTGTTCTGATAACAGAGAAGAGTCATGGTATTTTGGTATTTATAATTACATATCATATGTTGATGACGGGAATAAGATCTAAGCAAAGAAGCTCAGCTGAATAATTTTGCTCAGGAGCAATGAGAAATGACTAAAATTTGAATAAACTAATACAGATGGGACAGTGTAATTATTTCTTAGATATGTACCATTAACTTTTATTTTTGGCTGATGTGGTTAATTTTGATCGAGGAGAAATGGATAGCAGTATATTTTAATATCAACTGGAGCCTGAAATGTTGGTCTATGTAACATGTCCGAAAGTTGGACTGTAGTTTTTGCTATTTGTGAAGTTATGTGGAGGACAATGCAGATTGGGTTCAAAGAGTCTAGTTCATGTACAAAAAAAAAAAAAAAAATACGCTTAAATTCTGTGGGGTACCGTTCAGTGTTACATGCATCATCATAGTGCAATGAGAAATGGTGCTCACATCAATTGCAGATAGTTTGTTACCAAATTGGCAGCTCTTTCCTTTTTTTTTTTTTTTTCTCTCCTCTTTTAATCTGATATGTGTACAATTTTTATCAACTTTTATATATATCCTGTGTCAATGACAAAATCATATTCACATCTGCGTACATTTTTTTTTTTTTTTTTTCTTGTTTTCTTTTAGTCACAAGTGTACTTTAGTTTCAATTGCTGCCAAAACAAATTGCATTTTTGTGTATGTTTCAAGATTCTTAGTAATTTTTATTTCCATCATTAAGCAGTGTATTTATCAGTTGTTTTGGGGGGGGGGGGGTGGAGGACAGAACACGCTTGGTTATTACAACATAAATGTATTGATTTTTGGCTTTATTTTTGCGTCAGTAAAAGTATAAAAATACAGTACATGAAATGGATGGGTAGATCAAGAACCATGTGCAAGATTTGCTCTAGGTGAAGACCAGCTTGTGAAAAGCTCAGTCCATAGGTGGGGACGGTCATTTGCATATGTCACTGTAATATAATTCCTTTATTTTCAGCCTTGATATCTCAAAATTTTGAGTCCCTAATGAGTCTCATTATTATGCAGTCATGTGCAGTTTATGTGTGTGGATGTGAGATGGGATGGGCAAGAAGGCACAATTTATGAGAACCTCACTCATCACCCATTGCTGTCATCTCAGTAATCAAAATTGTTCATGTTCCATGTTCCTTTTTGTTCTTTACTGCCAGTCCTCCATTGTTTCCATGAATTTGAGTAGCTGTAATCATTTTTCATTGATGACGTTTCAACTCTCATTTTCATGTTTGTCATCCTCATTGTTATTGAATTTTACATTATGAAATGTCTCAAAACCAGAAGAATCTGAAGTCCGTTTTGTGTTCATCAAATGATAATAAAATTTTGTGACTGGTTTAATCTGTTTTTAAAAAGATTTTTGTTCTGGAGGTTGATAATTATGCATAGCAAAGGCTTTGTGCCGACAAACATGCATCCTTGTTTTAAAGGGCATGATAACTTGTTTACACACTACACAAAAATATTTTTTTTTAGGTGCTTATCTGTATGATTTCTTTCTTGTTGTTTGTTTCCTAGCTCTAGTACATGATATTTATTCTCCTCATTGTGTAGACTGTTGTAATTATTGATATGCATGACCAAGGAAACTTGGCATCTTGCCATACTTCCAATTGATAAAGCCACAATTACTGTGGACATAATCATTTCAATGTTTATGGAAATGAAATCAAAAAAAGTTAAGATCACTGTAATTTTTTTTAGAATTTTCATTGTTTTTAACGATTTCCATTATTTATTTTTTTTCCCCCCTCCTTTTTACAAGTCATATCCTTTTGTTGTGTCATGATCATGAACAAAATACATCGTAGTTTCATAAAAAGTGGAACACCGTGTTGAACATTCTTTATGTCCATCAGAGTTGTGTGAATCAAGCTGTCAGGAATCACTGGCATTCGTATTATCATCACACATTAGCGTTTTCATTTCCATTTTATGGACCACTATTTTGAACTTTTTTTTTTTTCCAAACATTGTCTAAATTTTAGGCCTCCAGAGAAAAATGGAGCAAATAGTGCATGAGCAGATCCCATTAAATGTAAGCATGTATGTATTTAGAATCCTGCAGACATAGTAAATGAACTTACAGAAGCCTGCATATAAATGATAACTTACTTGAGAAAGGACATCAGTGATACAGGGTTGTAACTGAAAAATGCAAATGTCAGTGTAAGTGTTTGGGTCTCAAAAGAGGAAGGCCTCCTTGAACATCTAATACAGTAAACATCAAACTGAAAAATTTCCTCTTCATCTGATCCCAATACTCCACATGGAATATCTTTTCACTTCATCAACATTTATACAAATACAGTGGTCTTCGCCTTAGAACCCACTTGTTGGATGACACACACACACAGACATACACACACAAAAAAAAAAGCAGGTTCTCAGTTGGACAGATTGAAAAGTTTCACAATTGGTCTGACCACAGATTGTCTCCACTACTTTTATTAAGTGACAGATGCTGTTAGTTTAAGATTTATCTATGTGAACAAGTGTTCCCTGTGTGTATTGTAATAAGATCTAACAATTCCTGCGCTCTTTCTTAGCCTCTAATAACATCAGTACTGCCCATCATTTGAACGTCCCAAGTTTTTACATAACGGTATCACTGAATAAAAACATACATGTACTGCTATGCTACTTAACGGATAATCACACAAGTGACTTAAATGTTTATAGGAGGCTAAACTTATCCTCCTCATCCACAGCCAATTACAAGTGTTGTCCCATGTTGTCAAACAAAAAAGTGCTTATGGGTTAGTTCACAATTTGGCCTGATTGTGCAGTCATACATCAACCATCACTTCAACTTCCTCTCCTTTGCCTTTGTTTACCAGTCTCCTCCACCCCCGTCCCCATTGTACTGCACATCTAACGCCGTGTTTCTCTGAAGTGGAAAATATGTGAAACTACACCATAAGTACTCGGGTGTCTTGGCCTGACACTGGGCTCTTAGGATTTCTTAATTGGGAGTGGGTTCTTAGAAAAATTTATATTTTCTTAGTGGGTTCTTAGAAAAATTATAGAGAAAAAAAATTCCTTTTCGCAGCAGAGGTGGGTTCTTAGGCAGACCGGGTTCTTAGGTAGAGACCACTGTACCTTTAAAAAATCTTGTATTCTCATTATGTGTAGCTAGTTAGTAGTGCGGCATGTTTGACTTGTAGCAAAAATATTTACTTAGCCTTGACTGTTCCATGAACATGTAGGTAAATACTCTTACAAAAGATACTAAACTTTTTCTTTTGACTGCATATTAAAAAAATTACATTGATCATGAAAATGAGGATAACCTCCTGAGTGACTAGTTTAAATTATTGTGTGAGTAAATTTTCCATGCTATATACACAGTCCCAACTCACCAAAAAAAAAAAGAACAAGAACAGAACAAAAGCCAGGGAATCATGAATGACCAAATTTAATAATCAGGACTCGACAAAAGCTTTTCAAGACTGCTTACTGTAGAACCCAGATTAAAGTATGCCAAAGTATTGTGCACCTGTTGTGCATGTCATTAATAATATTACATATCCCTCATTACTTCAGGGAATGACTGTGTCAGAAGAGAACTTTGGATTATTTCATGTTCATTTATTTCTATTGAGTGCAGACCCAGGCAAGCAAAGACCAGACACTACCATTGGTCGAAAAATACATCAGGTATAGTATATAACAATCATATAACATGATTAAATTAAAGGGGGGGAAAAAAACCAAAATTAAAACAAGTAGAACTTTCATTCCAAACATATACCGGTACATGTATTTCAAATGTAAGCACAAACTGCAAGCACAATAGTAGACTATGGAGCAAAAAGTGAAATCTCTCATTAAGATAGCCACCCTTATAGAAAAAGAAAAGCAGTGAAAAGGGATTTCAACTAACTTGTCATCTACCATCACCTAACTGATAAGACAGCACATTGATGAAAATGAATCTGAAAAAAAATGAAAATGATATACAGTAGATCTAAACTGGTAGAAATCAGATAAAAGTTAAGCTAGATGACTGATCTGATGTGTAAATACATTGCATTATTACAATTAAATTGCTTAGGGAGCTGCAGCATACTGATCAGCAAGCCATAATGGAGGCTGAAAAACTGGAGGCTTCATAATTTATCAGTGGAATATGAGATTTTCAACACAGCTCACATACTGTGACCCACACAAACGCACCATTTGTCATCATGCATCTCACAGTTTGGATTGCAATAAGATAGGAGAGTGGGAATCAAATTTCACGCCAATATATCCGTATTCAGTCATTCAGTTATGTTGAGTGAAAAGGCTTTTCTCTTATGGAACAAGACATCAGATGCCAGACCTGCTCATTACTTAATTTGCTGAAATTGGTGATACTTCAAAAATACCGTTGAGCACCGGCTCGAGCACTTATTAATTGTTATCATGAGTGAAATGGCTACAACAAGACACAGGTATGATTTGACTGCACTACATAAATATTCCATTTGCAGAATACATAACTAGTGATATCTAATCTCAATCTCAGGTCCAAGTGGCCACAAATAGCAGAAGGTTAAATTAAAAAAAAAAAAACGTGGAATAAGCTTAGCTGCATGTCCTCTTCCAGTAAAGCCAGAACATAACTCATGGACATGACACAAATCATCTTTTTGCAATACTGTTTTGCTTGCATGTTATGAAATGGCCCATTGGATCTATAAGCATTCATTTCTGTGAAATCCATGCATTTCGAAAAACACAACCACTTTCAAAGTTCAGATAAATCATAAACACACATTAAACACAATGATCATAGGCCTGGAATAGCAAGATGCCAGCTTTATTACACATATGCCAAATCAACAAAACAAGTCAGCACAAGTGCAAAACCCTGTCTTCATGGGAGCCATAATATAAAATCATAAAAGAGCAACTAAGGAAACCTCTGCCTCAGACATTGTACTGATGTAGTGTCTCATTAATAATTAATGAAAAAAAAAAAAATGGGGGCATGACATTTTGCAACATGATAATGATCAGATAGGATGGTAAGGAGAATTAAAATAACATTTATACATACTGCAAAAAAAAAAAAAAAAAATTCTTAAAAACTGAAGCATTTGAGTGTGACACATCCATATGTGAAATGGGTTATGCTTTGGATATCATATTAGCACAGTAGAACTTGCATGTACCGGAACAGATAATTTCATTGCTGAGTTTCTCTAAGAAATTTCACTAAAAGAATGACAGAAAAAAAAAAGTGCATGCTTCAGCTGGAAGTAAACATGGAGATTTGCTCCTAAATTTGTCATGGTACATTCACATGTTATGGAACAGCTACTGATAGTGATACAGTGTGAGAGCTATAATTTAACTATATGTATTGTATGGCTATGCAAGGGCACTGACTTATTCAAATAAGATAAATCGAGAACAAAATGGCAGAGGTTGTTAACCTTTTCATTATAATAATAAGATAATTTAAAAACAATCAAAACAACAACAAAAAATTATTATTAACACAGGGCATCTTCATCCCATATCTTGACTACAGTTTCATTACGTGTCTCAGCTGAATAAGCACTTAATTTATAGATTTCATGCTTATAAAGCTACAGCTGGAGATCTGAATTATCCCCTTACAAATTATCAATTGATGGTGCTTGTACTTTAGTGTCCTGTCTTACTATACATATGAATGGGTAATGCACTGAGTTGACCCAAATTCAAAAGACAATGAGGAAAACTAAACAATTTTTTGACCAAAAACCATAAGCTCTATGCAAATCACACAAAAATTTGAGGAAAACATTTACCACAGATGGAATGAGAGAAAAGTGGACATGTAAATAATAGCTATTGCAATTTTAATTTAAATGAGACATTTCCATATACATGTATTATAAATACATCTTCCTCGTATTAATATCAGTCAAAAATATTCCCATGTGCAATTCAATACAGATGTCTCAGCAAAGAGCTATTCAAATGATGATTACTTTATTTCTTGATACATTACTTCACTGATATTTGACCAAATAAATAAATAAAAAAAAAACCCTGACACTTGTCATTAATAAATGTTTTCCTCCTTTGCTGTTGTAAATCTGGATCAAAACAAAAATTTGACCATCATATATTCCTCTTTCTAAGACAAAGAATAAAACAGAAATGAAGCACTGACTGAACAAATGCAGCAGAAAATTAAAATACACATTGTACCCAGTTAAGGCTTTTGAAAATTCAGTTGCACACAAATCATATGAACTTTTCAAGCAGTGTTGACGGGAAATGCATTATTGTCTCTTCTCTATCAAACATTCATTCAAATTTAAAATACATTTTTGCGACAGTTTTTGCATCACAGAAATATAGCTGAATGAAGCATGAACCTTTGAGAAAAATGACATGACACTGTAGAAGCCACAGACTATTTCAATGATTAATTCAGTTATTATATTACCCCATATTTGTATATTTTAGGAAATGAAGAGGGGGGGGGGGGGGGGGGGGGGGGGGGGGGGGGGGGGGGGGGGGGGGG
>JBCAUA010000013.1:3040350-3061535 GCA_038406235.1 Peronia verruculata | reverse complement strand
TTTTGGGAAAGGAAAGGGGGACACCCCCCCCCCCCCCCCCAAGACATTATCAGCTTCATTGCAAAGGCATTGCATACACAAACATGGAAAGAATTATGAGACTGACTTCTTGTCATTTTGTTTTATTTGTCTTATACAATCTGTGATTAACCAACATTACTATCAACTCTTCTTTATCATTGATGTTCAGTTCAAAATAAAAGAAAAATACAGAAACAATTTGCAATTTGTACATGAAGCAGTGGACATAACAATACAATAATCCCATTATTTGTCAGGACAAAAAAAAAAAAAAAACATATATGACATGGACATCCCCAGACTTACATACGGATGTAATCACAGCCTTGAAATGTTAACATGGTCAATATACACATGCACAAGAGTGACCTACTGAAACCAAGAAAACCACTCCACTGACAAAAACCTGGACTTCAAGGTTTCTTTTCTAACAAAAAATTATAAATTACTGTACAGATCAACTGAAGGCAGGGCAAGGATGAGATGAATGACCACATTCTGAAAAAAGAAAATGCAATGTGTTATCTATGGTATTTCACAGAGAACAAGTACATGTATAGTAATTTTATACTGCAAATCTGCATTGTCACTGGGTAGCACTAGCAAGTCTCCAAGATAGGTGACTGATCGTAAAGAAAAATACTTATGAAGTATCTCACTCAAGCTGATCCATTAGTGTTTTTAGAATATGAATCATGACTGGAATCTGTTGTGCAATAATGCTTTCCATAATTTTTTTTTTAACTCAAATGCTTGTGCAGAACCAAATGAAAAATCAATTTTCTATGGAAACAGCATATTATCACTATGTATAGCTAGTGTTGTGATTGTGCAGAAAATACCAGTATTTTATGTCTTTCTACATACTACTTGTTTGCTTTGCTGTAAAACTTGACATCAGCTGTAAATTAGCAAGTCATGCTATTCAACAAAACTGCCGGATGAAACACTCACAATTCCAGGATACATGGTGATTTCTTCTATCTGTTAAGAGTGAACACACAAAAGCACCCTAGATCACTCTAGTTTCTATTAATTCATTCTCAAGTGTCTGTCGGCTGGTCAATAACACAATGTTCTAGCCCTCACAAAAGAGAATTTCAGGATGAATGACTCATGATCTTGCCCTAGTGCCAAGATCACACATCAGTTTTAATGTACTGAAGAAAGAGGAATACTAGTGCAACTTCACTCAAGCCTTCTCTAGAGATAAAAATATCGAAAGAGGTTAGTAAGAGAAGGCTGTTGCCCGTACAGCACAGAGTAATCCAGTCTTTGAAGCTGCAACACATCATCGCTGATGTCTGAACAAGTACTACAGGGAAGACTATGTTTTAGCTCTATGCATCATAAAGAAATATGATACATCAATTAAGATAATGATTTTCGTATGACTTCTATTTTGATCCAATCATAAAAATTCTCTTGATAAATCAAGGGTTAAAAAAAAAAAAAAACAACCTATGTAAGCCTGTATTGATGACAAGAGATGATTCATCAACTATTTTTCATTCAAAACAGAGAGTTTGAATCACACCGTTTGTACAAAAAGTTAGGGGTGACCAAAACACTTCTTCCCTCCACAAACTGTTACTGTTAGCTTCCACACATAAGTGTGATCACCACTATTGCACATTGTAATATATATAAATATTATATGAATAATCTAATTTTGTTTCTTCCTCATTGAAGAATATTCTCGTCTGAGGACCCCGAACACCCCCCCCCCCCCCTATTCCAAGCTTTATCTGGGCCAGATACAACATACTTAGCCAACAGCATGACCATAGACTACACTGTCTATGAATTCATGTACATGATCAGTGCAGACAAGTTCAGTGCCTTTCTTTCAGAACAGATCTTCAGAAACCATTTACTTTTCTTCTTTAATATGAGTTATTACTTTCGTGAGAACAGCTAGTGGTTGGCTGCACTGACAGACAACTTACTGAAACCCCCTTCATTTACAACTATAGTGTATTGTTTTCTTCTGGGTTTTTTCAAGTGTGACATGCCACATCCAGTACTGGGAAGTTTATCTGTAAGTTGTTCTAGATTTTGTATTAAAATGGCAGCTTTTTTGTGCAGTCTGAGAAACTATTACTTGTACATGGAATATTATATCAGTATACTGATCTGTGATAAGTATTTTAGAAACAAAATAATAGAAACATCTATAAGGAAATTATATCTTTCTTGCAATACTAGCCATGTGGTTTCTTGATGTATTTGTGATGAAGTTATAAATCTCTCAATGTAAGAATGATTGTGAAAAAAAAACAGAAACTGTATGAATTTTTTTCCCCCTCTTTTTCAAGTACAGAACATCCACACTCTTCATTAAAACACAGAGTAAATAAATGCTTCATTGAAAAGGTGTGCAATAATGATGCATACTGAAGCCTGATTTAAATATAAAATTGTCATCTTGCTACGTGCAAAATTTTCAAAGTCAATAGATGAGATGTTTATGAAATTGGTAATAGTTCAAGCAGAGAAGTGACGATTGCTAATACAGAGAGATGCTGGCTGATACAAAAAGATATGCTTAGGCTGAGGTCTCAGGGCTGTGAACAAGACCATGATGAATGAAACAAGAAGGGAAGGTGACTCTGGTTATGTGGACACCTGGCGATGATGACAGTGGAGTACAGTCCCCTTCTCACCTCCACACACAGACAGTCCTTGTAATTGTTCAATGGGGGGGATGAAAGACCTTTGGCTGGGACATGGGAGACCTTTAGCACAAACAATTGCAGGCAGTGGTTCAACCCTCTCAGACACAAATCAAAAGAGAAGCCCAGAGAGAAAATGTGACACACACACACAAGAGCTTGTAAAACTTTCGATAGGAATTTCCCTAATCCTCATCTGCCGTCTTCATATATCTTCCATGTATTTAGTTCCAAAACCAGAAATGCAAAACAATGAGAAACATAATAACAGATCATTGGACAGAATTTCAAATCTTCATTTCATACTCTGACTTGTCATCTCCCATGGATTTCAGAGAGCTGAGAAATAGCCACAATAGCCACAGTAGACTTGGGCATCATCTCTACAAGTTCAATGTTAGAAACTCCGAGGCCCTTGTTGGAACTCTCCATAAAAAGCAGCTCATATCCTATGACACAGTTCTGCAGTGCTTCCCATAATGAAAACACGGAAAATTGCTAGCCTCACAAGAGCTGCACTGCCAATGCACAGATCACAGGTTTCCTGAAGTAACCATGTCTGACATGAAGAATGTAAGAGAGGATGAAGAAGATGAGGACTAACTGATTTCTGAGTGAGGAAAACAAGAGAAAGAGAGATAGTGTGTGTGTCACTATTACTTTCGTCTCAAGTGTCAACTGGCAAATTGACAGACATCAAGCTGAACACAGGCTGGGAGATAGCTAAAAATGATGACAGATGAAACATGAAACCATCCCATACTTCTAGATAAGACAAAACCAAAGTATGACTAGATCCTACAAAAAAAAAAAAAAAAAGTGTAATAACTTTATGTATCTACACTTCTAGATTCTAAAATTTCTTTGCAGAAAACAGAACATGATCACAATGATGAACCATTCACATAATTTTTAAAATGGCAGTATTGTCAAAAACAAAATTACGAAGTACAAAAATATTCCCCCAAGAATACAAAAAGAAAAAAAAAATTAATTAATTACAACTTGCTTTCCTCACAAACTGGGAAACAATGCATTTTTTGTCTTTTGTGTGTGCATGTGTGTTTTTTGTTTATTTTGTTTTTTTCCATATCTTTCAAATCCATGTCTGACTACAGGATTAGTTTCAAAAGTTTAAAAAAAAAAAAAAAAGAAAAGAAAAAGAACAAAAATTCACATATAAAATAATCAGAAGGCAATATATCTTGTTTCCACTGACATTCACTCATCTCTGTTCAATCCATGTTACTGCCGACAGATAGAAAGAAAAAACAAGACATATTTCCTCAAAAACTCTGCAAACTGACACACAAGATGAAGTATAGGGCATCTCAGTGAGGAGAAAGCCATAAATATTCCGCTGTTCATAAGCTGACAAGGCATTCATGACCTCCGTGATATGCTCAGCTAATATCGTCACATACATGAGTGACCTAAGGATCTCAAGGCTCTCTCTCTCTCTTGCTCTCTGGTGTTTCTGGTGGAGATGAGGTCGCCATCACCAGATGGACAACTTTTGTTTGGATGACACCTCTCTATTTGCTCTTAAGTCTGGAATCATGTAGATGGCTTTTAACCTAAGAAATGTCAGTGTCAGGGAGTTGACTTGATCAAATAATCATGGCTCATCCTATTTTGCATTGGAAGTCCTCTCCAAACAGCATGCAAAGTTGTAACATGGCATTCACTCTCATTGTTCGTAAAGGATGAATAGTCATTTCTTAAACACAAATATCAATGTCTTCATAGACACTCTGATATCCCAGCAGTTTTGTATAGGGTTTAAAAAATCTTTTTTTTTTTTTGTCAATGCCCCTGATCATCAGGAAAGCCTTTTCCCATACAATTCCATGGCCAATTTATAGCATAATGATGAATTTCAGAGAGTTCATTCCAAACATACCTAAACTGATCAAGGTGGAGTTAGGATTACTGTAACAAAAATAAAATAAATTACAAAAGTCCTCCAGCTATAATTTTTATGTCCTGTGTACAGAAAGCTGCAGGACTGGAAATAACATGATAGAGATCACAATAGTCTGTTTCCAAGCATGATAATAATGTATGAACCTAAGGACAACACACTATTTTTTCATTATACTTTCAACACTTTCTCTAATTGCAGAGATGCTCTCATATGACAAATCAATGCAACACATGTATCTCAAGCACTACTGGCAACAGGCAAACATAACTCACACACCTCATTTGAATATTGCAGCTGAATAACATAAACATATTTTACAATCCTTTTTGATCACATAAATCCATCTCTCTTACCTACACAGAGGTCATTTAGTCATTTAATTTCATTCACTGGTTACAGCAAGAGTAAATGCACATGATAAAGCTACATGGATACAGAGAAAATTAAATCAAAATAAAGAAAAAGCTAAAACAATCTCCCTGACAATTGTTCTGTACTAGCAGTCCGTCCCCGTACACTGAGGTCTCCACTACTCTGTATGCTGAGGTCTCCTACTGAACGACGACTTTCCTGTAAACCAAAACAAAGTTGCTGATAAAAACACACAGATCAAATCCTCACAGTGTACAAAGGCCTGGAGTGACCTGGTATTAACCAATTACTGCCCAGTGTTACATATAATATTAATAAAGAAAAGTAAAGTTCAAGGAAATGACATCATGGACATTTAACATAAAGAAATAGTAAAAATGTCTCGCAACCAATCAAAATGACACGTATGTCGATTTTTCACCATATGGAGTTTTTGGTATCATGTGAAAGCTTATTTCACACACTTTCAGGGAGTGAAAAAAGTTTTGAGCTAGCTCTATTCTAACCAGAGATATTGCAGTTTAAAGAGGCAAAGGGTGACCACTCAGCAATGAGCAGAATTCCCAGTAAATCGAGTTTAAATGAACGGTCATACACATAAATCTACATGCCCACCTCATAAAAAATCTGATTTTAATCAAGTAATATGTATAAAACCAGGGTAAGACCGATGCCGTCTTGTTTAGAAATGAATGCACTTTCAATTTCTGCAATAAAAAAAAAAAAAATTGATGTCTGACCCCCTCATCACATTCAAAGCCTGATTTCTCCATTATAGCCCAGCGACTTACGTCTCATTTCGACTGGCCGCGAGACAAATGACCCTTAATAATGATGTGCATTGTCCAAAATAAAAACATTTTGACTGCAAGTTCTTAAAATCCGGTTCTAACTTCCACTGATGCTATGAGACTAACATTGCATTTTAAATTCTGTGACTGGACTTGAAGGGCTAACTTTCTTTCCTGGATCTACATGGCATGAAGCAACAGCTGCTAGCCCAGCCATGAAACAATACATTTTACTTGAAGTTTCAGAACAGATGTTAATCATCGCCTATTGATTTTTGCTTTTAAAAATTCTTACTTTCACAGATCCGGCCTATGACTTCAGTCTCAAAAAGCTTTCTTGTTTGACTTTATGTTGATTCTACATTTTTATTACATTATACATTTGAGTAATAGTACGAATTCACTTTGGTTCATAATTCACATTCACTTTTTAAGGACACATATTCAGGGCACTAATCAGAGAAATATCTGCTCTCTATATGTAACACTGTATCCAGGTATAAATTTTTCCATTATTGATACATCTTCTTGTTCTTAACCCTAAATGTGGGGAGAATTTGGCTTTCCACAATTTTCATATATTTTAGTAAACCAAAAAGATACAAAAGTTGACATTAATGTTATCTGTGCAAAACCAACATTTTTATTCAAAATGAGAGATTTAGAAAAAAAAAAAATGCAAGATACAATTAATAAAAGTCTATATGTATAGCATACTATTTTGTATTACTGAAGTCAAAGGGTCACACCATAGTAAATACTGTTCCTTCATAGATTCAGCATAGAAAATAGGTAAATGAATGTGACAAATGCACAGCTGTGAAAAGACTGTTAAAAGGCGGCAAAGGAACAATACTTACATGTAACTTGTCATCATTACTGCTGATTATGTTGAGAACTGACGTGGAGCTTGCTCTTTTCATACTGTAAGAAAACAAACAGAAAAATAATAACACAGATTAGACGTAATGATTAAGTCATCAAATACGGACTGCAAACCAAACCATGAAAGTTATAAACTTGAATGTGACTGAGCACATTAGACCTCTAGTTTAGTAACCACAATGACTGATTGAAAGCTCCTGGCACTCTTACTGAAACATCTGTATCGCCACAAGAGCTTGCGAACAATTTAACATGAATCTATGTAATTTTGTGGCATCAATGTAACCCTGATTTCTGGCACATCATTGATATTGATCAACATATACAGTTCTCCTTAATACAGCCTGTGATATTTCAAAATTTCATTTAAAAAAAAAATGTAACCATCTTTTAACGTTGTTTTTCTATGAACAGTTCACTGAGCTCCAGATGGATTTCTTTTTGTGGCTTAATATTCTAGCACAGTAAGTACACAGTTAGATTCAGTTTCTTCTGCCCCATAACAATTAGCCTTTTCAACAAGGAGTTTTCTTTGCGAGGTCTTAGCCTGACCAGTGGTGATGCTGACAAATTTATTGTGACGGATCCATTTAATAAAAAAAGTATCTGATTTTCAAATCTTCAAAGGACAACATTTCAATGCCACAACATAAGCAAAGATTAAACTTCACTTAAAACAGGAAATCTTAATTTTGTGTAATCATAATTCACCATGTAGATTGACCTCAATTCCAGTAAATAAACAAACAAATAAAAACAAAATTAAAAAAAAAAAAAAAGAAAAGAAAAAGAAAAAAGAAACAAAAAATGATCATAAAGCTCCACAAACGTGGGGATAACTTAAACTGACAAATTATTTTGTGACTTCAAACCTAACAGCTACACCTAAAATGTAAACCTAACAACTACACCTAAAATGTATTTTTAGTTGTATTTTTGTTTTTTTAAGGTATTTTCCAGAATCGGTTCTTGTCTGTTAAAGAACTGACCTCCATTCTTCTGGTTAAGTAATAAAAACCTAATGTGTCTAAATAATCTGATAGTTTCAATTATCCTGGCAAATCTGGAAAAATTGGCCTATCAAAAGTCAGGTAACAACTGACATGGGCAAACTTTTTGAGTTTGATTACTTTTTTTAAATCATGTTTTGATTCAATTTCAAAGCCAACTCCGAGCTAGCACTTGAGAAAATTTCTGTGATACATCAGTGCCATTTAAATAATTTGTCATAGAATATTCTGGTCATCCTCTGGAATAAGCTTTCCTGATTTATTGTTTTTGTTATTTTCTATGACAATTCCCCTTCCTTGACATTTTCATGAGTTATAGACTCTGTTAAGATAATAAAAATGAAATGTGATTAAATATTTATTAAATACATCATGTGTATATAACATAATACATCTAAAAGCAAAGCTAAGCAAAAGATTAAGGTAATAAAATTTCAATTTTTCATTTAAAAAAAAAAAAAAAAAAATTAAAATGTTGGTCTTTCTTTTTCAAAAATAAAAGAAATGAATAAACTTGAACCATTATTGATACAACTGAATGTTCTGAAAAATTACTCTCAAACTTTCCTGCAAAACTGAATTCTTGCTCACAACACAACACAAAAAGCAGAAAAGAAAAAGAGGGACAACTGATACGCAACTGTTGACTGATTCACAACAGTCAAGCATGGCTGGTTCTGATCGTAGCTAATCTGCAATCTCCTAACAGGAATTACTCCTGAATGAAGTGGCACTATGGGAAAACATGTCATAATTGTTTTGACTATCAGAGTGTGGCATTGGTGAACTATGAACATCCAAATTTATGGTTGTCCTTCCATGTCATTCTCAACCACAACGACAGTCACAGAAGGTAATATGCACCTGTATACTGAACTGGTATGGCTATTGTATTGGATACTTACTTGCATGAGCATTACTTGGACTTACTGCTGTGATGATTTCTAGCCTCAAAAGACAGAAGCTATCTAGGGACAGCAGGATAGTTCATTTCATGGCTTCTATGCTTAGTATGGTAATAAGACATAGCAGATCTATCTAATCTGACCAATTTGCCTAACATTCCGTCCTTTTTTTTATAATATTTTGTCACATTATCCTCACGATAACAAGATTCTGGTTATGTCTGTTATTACTTTTCTTTAATGTACGATTTTCAGGCTGAATTTCTTCCATGATTCTCTTCCACTGGATCTTGTCTCATTCATACTGTCCACGCTATGACGCTTTTTCTTTCTCATCTATAGGTTAAATACAACCATAAACTGACTAGATGTTTATCAACTGGATCTTTATAATCCATTAATTTGGGATGGATGCTAAGCCTGTATCCTCTGAACATGCATGGCCATTGGGCAAAATTTCATTCAATGCATATGAAGAGGTGGCTAGGCTGTGTAAAGAGGTGTGTGGCTCCTACATTTGCAGGTGTTGCAATCAACCAAGCTGAGCAAGAAATATTTTCTGGTTCCCTCACATCAGAATGTGCTCAAGGTGATTTATTAACACTCTAGATACAAGTCCAATCCAAGTTTCCGTGTTTTTCATTCAAGTATAAATTCCAAGAAAACAAGGTAAGCAGGTGATAGAAAGTTACATTCTCTAATTTGTAAAAGTGAAGAAAAAATCTAAGAATATGCAAGACTGTATCACTACTTGAAGACCTGAATATCTACCACATATGTGCCGGGTCATTATATTGATCTTGTCCTATATTAATTTTGTAAGATATCCCCTTAAAAGGATAGTCTCTCACGTGAAAAAAAAATAGGTAATTCTTTTTTTTTTTTTTAATCCTTTTGGGCAGTCCAAATCTGAGACTGACCAGGGCAATGTGGTAAGAAAGCAGTTTTCTTTTTTCTTCTGGGCATATTTTTTTCATTAAAAAAAAAAAAAAAAGAAAAAGAATATCCTCAACTTCTAGATTTTAAAATTTATACATCATTTCCATTTTTTTTAAAAATATTTTTTTCTAAATATCACTCCTGATTTCTTAATGCTCATGTTGAGATCTACTTTGCCAATGTTTATCTTCAACAGCGGAAAAATAAACTCCTGATGATTATGCCTAGCTCTAATATAAATAAGTTTCATGAGTCTGGCCTGTTATGAGATTAAATATATACATAATATACGAATAATAGTAATGATTAAAGCCACAGTGGAAAACACACAGTGTATACTGTTTAGAGACAGAATTATTGTCAGGGTGTTGAGTGCGCAGCATGGACAGAACGGAAAAAAGGGCTAGACATCAGAACACTGGTAACTGCCGTACACTGACCTTTCCAGGGGAATCCAGTTTCTGTCAGGGAGGTTCAAGACATAGATGCAAAGGGAATATGGGATGAGGGAGTAGCAAAACGAGAGGTGGGGAATGGGGAGTGAGGAGAGCGTAATGAACAGAAATCATTAATTATGCTTGCAGCAGCAAAAAATGGAAGTATGGTTAAAATAAATGGATGTCTGCATGAGTGAAGCACTATGGATCTATGGTATTTATTTGCAAGGGTACTTTATAGTATTGGCGAAAATTCTGACGCACAATATAGTGTTCTGAGGGAGGAGCAAACAAGCGTCACTACTGTTTTGTTGAGTATGCAATCTATACTTGATATCTGATTGTTATAATTTGTTTCAACCTTTCAAACTAAACCTACAGCTTGTAATCTGCCCACACACCCAGTCAGACAAATCAACTAAAAAGTAAGTCAATCCACTTTCCAAGAAAATAGCTACCTTTGATGACGTCAATGTATTTTGACCTAACAGGGATCTTACTAATAAAAGTTCATTTTTATTCCTCATTTCTTACCATTTAGATATATCATGTCATCAGACAGTATACTTGTACTAGTAAAAAGGTATGGTTCCACCAGCTATTACAAGGGAGTACTCAATTATGATAAATGTTCTGAAGATTCAAAATATGTTGGCAGTGGCTCAGGCAATACTGTCTGGTTCATTTCAACAGTCTGACTGTTGATTTGTTAGCCTGAAATCTTTGCACTCAGTCCTTGCTTTTTCATATGACACAAAGCGGAAGGGGGGTTAGCAAAATGGGAGTGCAGAAAAAAGCTTAAAAAGAAAACTCTCAAGGATGATGAAATTTGTTTTTTCTCTTCTTTCTTTCTTTTTTTTATTTTTATTTTAAATTATTGAAGGCAAGAGATGGTTTGAAGGCAAGAAAATGGAAAAAGGATGAGGAACTGGTAAAGAAATTAATATCTTTAACAAACCTCTCAGAATTGAAATAGCCCCGGACATGCCAATTAAGGCTATAAGAAAGAGAGTTTTTTAGAGGCTACAAATCATGCCATACCAGGGTAAACACATCTCTTTGAAACAACAATTAAAAAAATATTAATAATAATTAGGTGGAAGGAATGAAAAACAGTGATATCAGACTATCACATAAAATGGAATTCTGCAAAAAGTAAAAATTCCATCATGTCATCTCTGCTTGACAAGTTGATCTTTGGCTTCCTTAAGTCAGGTCATAATGTTCTAATATGAACTCAATACTCCAATCATATGGTTGTTCTGGACCAAATTCTTGTCAGCCCTTTAGTCAGCAATTGTAAACTAAAAAGACAGGACACTGTGATTCCACATTGCTTTATGTCAAATCTCTGCTTCCTTTTCATAATCTGTCATTTAGATAACTCTTAACTTTGATTTGATGAGCAAAAAATATTTCCAAGGTTCATAATAGAGTCTATGGATGGAACCTTAAAAGGAAGTTTTATTAGAGTGAAAAAAAATTATAATTATGATTGTGGCTTAATTTAAAATTCTACTTTAGGGAATAAACCCAATTTCTTAGCATCAGATCCATTTTCTACTAATATCATACTCTTCTCCTGGAAATATCCTTAAACATTTTTTTTTTTTTTTTCATGTACATTAGGTCTCCATTTCTCATGGCTTTAGCAGTATTCTCCAGGTTTCCTCTCTTGAATCTCACAAGTCCTTGCACTTTCTCAAACAAAGCAAATAACATTTTCACTTTCTCAGTGAACTCATTCTCTCTCAAGGTTTTTCTAATTTTCTATAGTCTTTCGCATAAGTATCATCAATGCAAATTTTTTTTAATCCAACCCTGCCAAACAAGCCCCATAAATATCTGTCTTGTTAAGTCCCATCAATTTCCACATTAAAAGTCTCACCAATATATTTCTCTCAAGAGTGCAACACTGCTTTCTCTTATTTCTTTCAGCCATACCCTCTCTCATGAATCTCAAAAACATTCTTTGCTGGAATAGTCTTTCTCATATATTACCAACATTCATTTCCAAAGTACCATGAATGCTTATGCCGAAAGCCCTACCTAAGTTTCTTTTAAAAGTAGAGCAACATTGCTTTGTCTTATTCAGCAACACCCTATCTCAATAATATTCTTTGGTGGAATGATCTTTCTCATATCTTGCAATGTCCATCTCCAGGATCCCATGAATGCCTATGTCAAAAAGCCTCCCAGTTTCCTCTCCCTAGACTAGCAAAATTGTTGCTCTCTGCTGTCCATCTCAACCATATATTCTCTCTCTCTCTCTCTCTCACCTGAGTCTCAATATTATATGCTAAAATAGTATTTCTGATGTCCTATTTGTGTCTATAACTCCAAGGTACCACCAATGCCCAAAAATGCGTTTCACTGACGCCTTTCATTCAAGATCCATCAATATCTTTCCTAAAATGTCCCATCAGTGCATTTACAACAAGCTCCTGTTGTGTTTTATATTTAAGTTCCATCAATGCCTCCAAAGAAGTTCCATTAATTAATGTATTAATGCCTACCATCCACAGCCCATCAATGTCTATCTCATAAATGTCACCAATGCCTATCTCATATCTCCCTTTAATGTCTCTCTCCAATATTTCAGTACAAATCTCTGTCTTATAAACCATCAATAATCTATTTCACATATCAGCAAGCTCTCTCTCTCGTGTCTCAGCAAAATCCATCATAAATTTCAGCAGTCTTTTCCTCATGCAGTTGGGAATCTTACCTACTTAGAAATAACTGGTTTTGTTGGTTTTTGTTTGCTTGTTTTGTTCTGTCATTTGAACTTATTCACTTGAATTGACCCAGTAAACGATATTTTGAAAATCTTTATATATTTAAAGAGCTTCCTTGCTGTCAGATTATGAAATAATTCACATCAAATACAGGAAATGAATATTTGAGATTCAGAGAGTCTGCAAGGTGATGCAAGCTTGTTTGGAAATGGGCCATAACCTCACTGTCAGGCAATGAAATGTGTTATAAACATGTCATGAATCACTGTGTTTCTCAGCTGTCAGATGATGGAGTGTACTACTATAAATAACTTGAAACACGTGTGTCATAAACAATATGTGAGTGCCTGCATTGTCAGATATTGGGAGTGTGCCATTTATCAGTCATGTAATGTGGGTGTGCTATCACAAAGCAAAGAAAGAGAATCAAGCAGACACATTGGAGTTTTGTGAATGTGTAACCCTCTTGATCACTCATTGTTCAATATGCTATCATATCAATACTATCTAGCGAATATTTCCTGTATGACTTCTCCACCACCTCCTTCTGTACATCTGATCAACTGACATGTGTTTGACAAGCCCAGCACCAGTATCAAATTTGGTAAATTTGCCTAGATATCTTTTGAATATCAACTACTGCTTTTCTTTCAAGAACAAACTAGATAAGAACACAGATAAAATAAAAGAACAGGTCATACCTTCCTCCAGCTTCCCCTTCCGGCCCCTTCCCCTTCAGCTTCTGCACCAGTTTTGCACTGCTGCGCTTCAACGACGCCCTCAATTTGGTGAATGAGCCACTGCGTCGCATCCTGCCGCTCTGATTGGTCATTGAGATGATAGGGCAATGTGATGGGATGATGGTATATGATTGACAGGATGGATGGTGACAATGCGAATGACAACTAGCAATGTATGAGAGCGGGTACGTGACTGACAGACAGAGCAATGATGAGGAAGAGACCAATCATTTTCAAGATTGATCGAGAGCAAAATATAGTATTTAACAATGTTGAAATATATTTGCATTTTCTTTCTTCTCTAACTTAAACAAATATTCATATGTCTACATTTCAAAGTACACAAAGATATAATTTATCATTTTTAATCAAGCTGCATGCTCACAATCACTTTTGCAGACATTTTAATGTCCATCCCAAAAGATAAGAGAAAAACATTGAAAATCAGCTATACATATTGCTATCAGGAGCATAAAAATGTCAAATCTTAAATTTCCTTTTAGCAAAACATTAACTGACACAGAGGATATATCATATTTCAGTTTATATGAGTGCTCAGAGTAAGTACAAAACAATCTTTTTTTTTTTTTTTTAGCATGCTTTATATTTTGGTAAAAATAAGATAAAATAAAAACTGAGGTTAAAATTGGATTAATTTCACACCATGCAGTAAGTCAGGTGAAAAAAGGTATCACAAGGCCACACAATCATATGAAAAATTGAAAACGGAAAACTATCACCACTCAAAAGTAGAAAAACATGGGAAGGCAAAAGGGAGGGAAAAAATCTGAAAACAGGAAATGCAGAGATTTATGTATTTATAAATACTCCTAAAGTGAAATTTTATTTTCTGACTGCATGTTTGCCGGATAGCCATATTATCTATTCACTAACAATAAAAAAAAAAAAAAAAATCCATGGTAGACCATTTAGCCTTTAATAAGTTCTTCGTCAAGAGCTGAGAAAATTTATTTTATTTGTAGTTTTTTCCAAGATTAAAATGCCAAAGTTGAACAAACACTAGCAATGTCAAAATTGCTAAAATATGAACAAAAATAAATTAAATATTTATCACGTATAACTCATTTTATGAGCTCCTCCAGACCAAAAAATGGACAGCTAAAGAAATATAACAACACAATAATTCACATTCTATTCTGAAAAAAATTGCACCTGTCTTACTCTAGTATTAAAATTTCTTTCTGAGCACTCCTCAAAAATGTTTTGGTTTTTTTTTTGTTTTCCTTCCTTCTCACTCATTGTCTTTCTTCAAATTGACAATAATTTATGACAATTACAGGTAGAAAAATGGGGGGGGAAAAAAAGGGGAGGAAAAATGATTGGCTAAACTATGTCACTGACAGACACAGTCATACACACACACACACACACACACACACATACAGACACAGCACCATGGATGGAGTATGAGCACTGACCACAGTCCTCTAATTCACAAAACCAATGTCTCTCAGTGAAACTTAGAGAAAATGGACGTTACAACACTAACACATTACTACAGGGCTACCAAAGCTTGTCTAACAAGCCCCATCAATACAGATCACGTGTATATAAGCATTGACTGTTGTCTTCATAAAGCTTGTTTTTAAAAAGGTGAAACCCCAGAGGAAATGGACAACATCGATACACTGACCACTATGTCAATAGGCCAGAAGCACATGTATATCTATCTCACAGTTTACGTCTATCATCAAAAATAAGCCACCAAAATATTATCTGTATAAGTGCACTTACATCTGTATTTTTTTTTTTCTCCAGTTCATTATCCTCTGCTTAAGCAGAAAGTTGATATCCATCTCTCCCCTTTAACAATCACCAATTTATTGTTACTTCTCAAATTCTTCATCTCCAATCTCTTATTTATTTCCACATTTTTGCCCACGCTGATAAAACAACATTCTTCTACTGAATTAAGCCAGAATTATGCAGTAAAGTGTAATTTTTGTGAACAATTTTTTGGATAAGTAAAACTAAGTTTTTTTGTTTTTTTTTTTGGCAAAATTTTTTTTTGTGGTGACTTGCTCTTTAAAAAAAAACAAAAAAACTACCATAAGTGATAAAGGATTATGTGACATCACAAACAAATCCACAGAAACAAAGTTACTCGCTGATAATAAAAGCTTGATAATAAGGAATTTGCAAGCACATACCTGAGAAATTAAAGGCATTTCTGACAAATAACTATTTTTTTTTCTCTTTCTTCTTCTTTTAGGTATACTGAAATATTTACCTACTTCACAGTAAGGTTTGGGGATAAAGTGAATCCAGTAACTCGCTGTTCAATCATGCTTAATGATAATGGCTGTCAAATCAATCTGTCTAGCAAACAACAGATATTTATGGAAAGAGTTCAACTGCTGTTTTCACAAATTAACGGACTTCACAGTTACATCAAATGTAATTACATTCTAAGCTCCGACATCAGTGTTATTCTTGAAGTACTTGCTGACCAAGTTATACAACTGTACTGCTTCCACTGTCATATCTAACTTGTTTCAATGATAACCGGTGCAATGTGAAAAAGATGGTTGTCTTGAATGACTGTTTTCTACAGGTCAAACAGGATAAAAAATAAGAAAAGACAAGTAAAAAAGGGAGGAATGGAACACGAACCTACTCCGTACGGTAACTGTGAGAACTTCAAGTGAATTAATCCAGGAATCTTCTCACAAACAAGTAAGCATTTCCAAGCAATTTAAGCCATTCCTTGCCCCACTCATTCCTCTTTATCAGACATCTACTTCCTAAAATTCTATCATCACACAAAGTCCTTGGAATTACATATTAAGTCCCTCCTTGTGATAATATTAGGGATGTGTAACACACACTCTGATTTAGCTCAGCACTTACACATAGTTCCCATACTGATTTATGATAAAGTTATAGACAATGCTTGCTTTTATTGTGACGTAATGTTTGTTACCTCCCTCTGTTTATGAGCTCTTATGAATTACTATGGAATGGCATGGTAAAAACGACTGAACATTGAGGCCAAGATGGGAGTCCACAGCCTTACTATCTTCAAAGGTGATGGGCAATGATGATGATGATGATGACCCTTCATCTAATAAATTTCACAACTAGCTTCCCTATGCTCTCCACATAGATCTTTTTCAATCACTTCCCAAACCCACATGGGAATATCATTATATCAAGGCTTGTGAATTTTCATTTTATTACCTATGGCAACGCTGAACAATTAAGCAAAGTTACCCCTGACAGATACATGCATATGGATCAGTTTTGATATGGTGGAAAGGAACTGGAATCAAATCGAAAACTGAATATATAAAAACAAAACAAAACAAATAAAAGGAGGTAATGATCACAATTACACCTGATAGAGGATGATATTTTCACATTGAGAGATGTGCTCTCACCCATCACCAATTATACAAGAAGTTCAAAGAGTGAACAGCCCTTTTCCCAAAATCATTCTACTGGCTCCAAGTGGCCAACAAAATCATTGAAGTGATTTGAAATAGACAAGCTGTGGCTTACAGACATGACTTTGACTTCTTCTCCTTCAAAGAAAATTTGAGGAACAACCAGATGAGTCGTTGTCTGGAAATAAAAGTCAAGAAAAATGCCCATGGCTAAAAGTGATGCTGATCTTTCACCAAGCCGCTCAGAATGGCCCTTGCTCAAGTATCCAGCAAACCAAGCCTCAGCTATGCAGGAGCCTTTGAGAGTGTGTGCAAACACAAGTGGAATACCACATAGCCACATGTGATCAATTGTAACGTGCAGCACGTACACATTTCTTTAATTTCTACATGGGTCTTTTCTACCAGAATTATGAATTCAGTGAGCAGAAGATTTAAACTGGACTTGTTCATGTCTCATGATTTGTATTTGATTACAAAATGCTATTTCAACCTTCACAGCAATCTCACTTTCGTCTTGCTTCAGCTGCTCACCAAACTCAGAATTCACTCTATAAATGCCTATCTCACCCATGGGCATTTTGATTTCAGGACAGACAGCTAGGAATAAACATCACGTCTATATAAAAACAGACATCATTTTTGAGATGACAGAGATCATCAAAATAGTGGGTTTTAGGGAAAATGGTATAATGCATCTTGAGGTGGTCATTGATAAAGCTGACAGTACAAAGATCACAGCACTGCAATGCAGACTAATATTCCTGCTCATCTAAACATTGTCAGTGAGGAGATACAGACCAATTGACAGATACAAGGAAACACAGACTACAGACAAACTAGAAGCAGCAGTAGACCTGGTTAGTACTGCCTTACCCACATGTAGTGTGATGACATTTCCCAAACATCAAGATGTCTTCACTAATGTGAGATCAACACAGATAAACAGATAGCAATCATAACAAACCTGTCTACCAAGGCATGCAATAGTGCCTAAGTCTAAATCACTATCCACACAATAAACACAGTAACTAACACTTTCATAACTATCATTCCACTCATACCATTGATCTGGGGAAGGATAATGGGAAAAGAGGGATGAACGAGTGCAACTGAGTTGGAGGGTTGGAGAAAGGAGGTTGAGCAGGCAGGGTAAGTCAGTTGGTTAGAAATTTTCTGTGCTATTATATAACACCAAAGAGTAGTAGGGGTCATGAAGGTCAAAAGTTAAAGTGGGTACCTGGCCTCTATAATCCAGCCAGCTATCATAATCGAAGTTCTTGGGTCATGCTCTTCATCACAAGAAATAATATATTCTCATCATATTTTTCTTTTCAAATTCTGTTACTTTTCAAATTCTCATAGTAACTTTTCTGGTTCATAACGACTTACTGTAAAGATTTCCTATCAAGGTTTTGATGAGTAAGGTTTTTTTTTTTTTTATTTTAACGCTTAAAATTTATTTCTCTGTCTGAAGTCTTTTCAAGTTAAATCCCATAACAATATCACCTCTGAAAACTACTTATCTTGATGGATGATTATACTTATTGATTTCAAAAGTTTGTTCTATTAAAAAAATAAAGTGACACTCATTTTACCTACACCAGATTCAATGAGTTCTGGAGCATACAAATACAACTTTGTCATGCAACCACTGAAGCAAATTTGAAAGCAAACTGCACACAAGCGGCAAGCAAACAGCACAATGACACAATGCTATAATCCTCCACTTTCCGTTTTCTACTGGAAAAAATCACTGAGAGACGACTGAGAAACCTTTGCATCAACAAGTGAAATTGTCTGCCTTCCTGTCACTTGGCATGATATTCAAATTGCTAGTCTTGCACTAAGAGCATATTTTTTTCTTTCTTTTTGAAATATTTCATTTAGTGGCATGAATTTCAGTTTTATTTATTTGCCTGTATTCTGTGAACTGCTATAATTATCCACTGAGGGCAAAGAATTCTCTTATATGGAAAATTAATGCTATAATTTCGATTCTCAGATTGTTTGAAACTAGTGCATCTGATTTATATCTTCCAATAAACACAGAAATAAACACATTTAGAGTAATAGTACGTGCCCAAAATTGAAAGAATTTGATTTTTCAGCAGCAGATTAGTGAAGTCTTAAATATACTTCGTAGTTCCAAATGAAATGATTCTAACCATGAGTTAATTATTTGATGCACTATTTTCAGCTTCACGTCTTCGTTTTCATTAGTATGTCTGGCTTATGCTGAAATAGTTTTAGATCTTGTTCACAGGGGAAACAAATATCTGTTTAATGTGAGTGCTGAGTAGAAGGAGAAGCTAATGCTACATTGGAACAGTTACAAAAAGATTAAAATGTCAGATACCCCTGAATGTAAAGACCTCTACCAAATAGACAAAAAGGCAACCACAATGTGGTCACTGTTAATAAATCAGTTTAGCCAGCGGGTGCCACTGCTGGGCAGGCAGTGTCAGGCAAGGATGGACTGTGATGGGAAAGTTTTCTCGTCCTGGTGGTAGTGCTCATACTCACCCCATCCCCCTGCCAATGGGCTCCGCTACTCACATCCTCATTATTGTCTGGCTCGGCGGACCCGCGCCGCGCGACCATCCGCCCCCGGTTGGAGGCTGGCGGGGTGTCAGCACCGCCTAAATCTGTGGTTAGCCTGCTGATCTTTCCACCTTGGGTCAGAGCCTACAACGGCCAGAGGTGGCCACCAAAGAAAGAAAAGCCCAAACTTTATCGGAGGGGAACTCGACAGACACCAGAGGGCAACCACTTTTTAACATCACATGGACTTCTGAGGTGACTAAGCGAGGTTCTGACAACTCTCCTATATGGGATGACTTGATCTCCTTTCTCAGGAAAGATATCCAACAATTTGAATATCACAAGGCATTTCAGAATTTACACTTTTTAATGTTTAGTTTCCCTCAAATCTATTATGAGAGGGAAGGTAGAGGGCATGCCTGACAGATATCGAAACAAAAACTGCCATTAACATCACACGGAGTCTGAGTATGCAAGATTTTGACAGTTCTTCTGCTGGGATGTCCTTATTTACTCTGAACAGCTATCTCATCGAAGATCTCATACTATTTAAAACATTTATGCATTTCATAAAAACCTGCACATTTTAACACTTATTATTGTCAGAAGACCAAAGTGCGAGATCCTGCCGATGAGAGTACTGATTTTACTTGCCATCTCCTTTGCAAGTATATGAGCGTGAAATCCTTCAAATATGGGTACATAGCTACAACACAACAGAAAAAAAAAAAAAAAGCGCATATGGCCATTTCTGTCGTTAGCGACTGACACTGTTCAAATGGTGTTTTTCAGTTAAGTCCTTCATCTGTGATACTGCAATGATTTAACTGAAGATCTTTCTATTTTTTCCAGCTTGTGCACAGCTGACGAAGTCACTCCCCAGGTTTCTCAGATCAAAGAATAATGCTGCTGCCAGTGATACTTTTTTCCCTTCTTTTAGAGATTATCTTACTTCTTCTGCCAGACTGTAGGCATTTCATAATACATTTTTAAATGGGCAGAGGCAACCCAATTTGCATTTTATTCACTGCACATCCAATCCTTGATCATAGATGATTTGTTTCTTTTGAGATTTTTGGCATTTTCTGTGACTCAACGATGGAATCATCAAGAGTGCGTCTGTGTGACTATTTCCTGTACATTTTACCTATGAAGTTATTTTACTGTTACTAGTAAAATGGACACATTGAAATTCTATATCCTCAGAGATGAAGTAAATCCTAAATAATTGGGATCAGCACAGTGAGCAACCACTATAGAAACAAGTAAAACTAAAAGTGACGTCTGTAGTCACATTCCAGATAATACTGTATAAGGTCAAAATAAAATATTTCAACACGCAACATGCATGGCTTCGGGCATAAACTCAGGTAAAAATCATAGTATCATGCATGGGAAACTTGGTAGTTATCCAATTCTTTATACAAAAAAAAAAAAAAATGTTTAAAAATGGTAATGTTAAAGCCTTGAATATTTTCACTGACTGTAACCCTACGCTATATTCCACTAACTGATGGCACATAAAAATTTGAAAACTCCCATCCTGTTGGGATTATCAGGAGAGATTCATATTTTGTTTTAAGTTGTCTTGCTCAAGCTGTGACCGGGATCTGCCTCCTTATGAGCGCTTTGGATGGTGACCAATCATCAGTGCTATCTTTGACTGGTCCGTACACCTCTTAAAGGATTTCTGATGTCAGTGATACAGCCAGTGCAAGGCAAATGTCTCACACATAATCATTAACCATTGCCCCCACACCCTCAAAATGATAAGGAGGGGGGGGGGGGGGGGGG
>JBCAUA010000013.1:3029605-3040250 GCA_038406235.1 Peronia verruculata | reverse complement strand
GAACAAATCTGGGTAAATGAACTGGATAAAGTGGAAAACTTAAATATTTAAGTTGACCTATAGAACTGGTTATCCAATTAAGATCCAGTTTTCCGCCCAGCACTAGTGTATAAGCTCGGCTTCTTCTCAGCCAATGCAGCAAGGGTGCCCTCAGCCACTACAGCAGGGATGCCCTCCGTTTTGCCTGCATATACCGACATTCCAGGCACAAAAAAAAGCTCTTGCTCTGTCACATCAACCATCTCTTGTAGGACAATAGGACTAGAAAAATGCTTGATTCAGGATAACTTTCAAATGGTTTTGGCCATCATGTAGATAACATTATAACATTGGCAATATAGACATATAGTAACAGTTCAGACTACATGTCTCAATACGGTCCACTCCTGTTTGATGGTGTAGCCATCTGCCCATGACAGATGTGAGAAAAGTGCACATAGACAGAGCAGAAGGAATGCAAGCACAGCTGCACTAGAGCTACCAACATAACCCGAGCTCAGTGTATTTATTACCTGACACTGCTTTCAGATAAGAAAATCTTGAAGTGTTTAATTTCAGATCAGTAGGCTATATTTCCCTAATTCCACCTTGTCGTCAAGACAGAAAGGAACTAACAGATTGGGGCATGTGTATATATTTATCAAAATATATATTTCAAACATTTTATCTTGAAATCTTTAAAATTTTTAATTTTGACAAACACACCTGCTTTCACGAGAACTCAGTTGTTGGATGATGAGAAATGTTTGACACTGTGGCCAGAGAAAAGCAAAGATGACATACATGAGGTAAGAAGATCCACCATAGGTACTACAGCGATTCCAATTATAGCGTTGGGGCAGTTTTTTTTTCTAAGTACACTTGATTGTAAGCAGACTTGTCTAACCACAACAGCCTGCATTTTTAGCTTCTATCTTTCCACAAGATTATGCTGTAAGAGATATCTTTCCTCATCCTCCCATAGTAACTACCGAACTTAGCCAAAATCAGCCACGTCTTTAGATCAAATCTATGGCTCTTGTTCTTTCTCAAGAAGCAGCAGCTTACCTCAAATTACCAGCATTATAAAAAATTATCTAGTCCAACAGATCTCCTATGCAGCTGTCCTTGCATGTTCAATGAATTCAGATAACCACAACAAGCTTCTTCCCAGCTCCTCTGATATTTACACAGTGCTGTTTTGTACTTACATTTTTCTTGGACTTCATGGCACATTCCTCAAGTGTCTCTGCAGCTTCATATTTGCCTTGCCTTCGGTACAGGGCACCCAGGTTCTTGAGTGTGGTGGTCACTGTAGGGCTGGAAAGAATGACAAAGCAAACACTTCAATTATTTACCTCCCAAGCCCTTTTCTCTACACTCTATGGCAACTTGACCAATGCCTCAATGACTTGATTTTATACGATTTCAGAATGAGCTGGACTTCTTCAGTAAATGTGGGAAAAGTTCAATACAAGAATGACACACCTATTTCATGTCAGTAGTGTTCATGTCACTAAAAAAACATATTAAATGATAAGAACTGGATTGCAGATAGCCATTGTAGAGGGTCTGATCATGGTTCCGACTCTCCATAGAACTTAATATAGTCATTATTGATAGACATTATTGTCATAAAACACTGGCTATACCTTATAAATAGAAAGATCTAATCCTGAAAGAGAAAAAGACCCAACAACATCTTAAGCACTGAGAAAGATCTTGATTGTATAACTTACCTGTCAACTTTGGCATTTTTGTGCCAGCCCCCATACTCAGGCAATGGAGGACCCCCTTCTTTACTTTTACCCTGAGACAACAATAAGAAATGTTCATGTCACATCCTTCAGGTCAGTAATGCAAATAAATAGGGAATATAATAAAAATATATTTCAGCAAATTATTATCAAAAGTACCACTGAGCAATCATAAACAACAAAACAATTACAAAATTTACATTACATGTTTTTCAATCTTGCATCAAATCTATACCACTGTGTTATTTTGCAGCAATGTAATCTTTGAACTTTAGAGCAGCACTGTAATCTTTAAACTTGATCATAAAGAAATCAATTTCAGGTATATTGTTTAGCTCCAATGTGGGTAATCATTTGTGGGGAAAAAATAACCCCAAAATTCTCCTCTTTTGTAATTCTTTCCATTGTTATATTTTTTGTGGACACCTCTCTCCCTAAAGCTTGTTTGAAACCAATCCAGTTACTAAACAAGTCCATTTGTGGCTAATTTCTGCACATTTGTTATGCTTATCATATTTTCACTAGCAAGTAATAGAAAAGCTTAGATGAAAACAACTCCATTAATAACCAACTACATTAAACAACATACATCCAATAAATAGACAATTTTCATTCACACATTCTCCAATACTGATATGGTTATTCCTTGCTATTTTACATTCAACAAAGTTATCAAACCTATCCTGTTTCTTCCAAATTTGTTCATTACCTTATTTTCTTCTCTTTCTTCTGCTCTCATCCATATAGGTTTATTTTCACCTGCAAGGAGAAATCATCCTTCTAGGTTAAAACCAATGAAATAATACATAGTCACCATCTACCCTTTAAACACATATCTTTCACATTCATTAGCTAGCACTAATCTTAAGATTTTTTTTTTTTTTTTTAATGCACCAACAAACACTAAATGATTTTTCAAGTGTTTTTCTCAGTACTTAACTTATAAACCACAAATTGTATGGATACAAATGTGCCCGTTTTCAATTACTGGCTGGTTCCAAATATTTTGGAAAAGTAATCACTAGGGAAGGGGACATGAGAACAGCATGTGATCATAACTATCATCTTCTATAGGCCTTCACTGTGTTAGTCTCCTACTGTAATGGAGTCATCAGTCCCCAAAAAACATCACTGAGGCAACAGGCAGCAATAGAAAGGACAGGTATGCCATAAACTGGACTGTACAGAAGATCAAAAAGTCCAAACTAAGGAAAAATGATGACAGCCAGTTTTGTAGCATGCCTTTCATTCATTTTAATGTTTATTGAATGTTTTGACTTGGCCAACAGTATGTATACTGATGTATATTTCTACTTTGTTGTGCCTTGGTTGCGATGTATTTTTGATTGATGCCAATAGAGCATCTTGTTCAACTAATCTTGTATCTTTTAAAAAGGAACATTCCACATTAATGTAAAGTCTTATTTTGGCCATTATGAAATAAAGCCTCCAAAGAGAGACAAAAGTAAAGCACAGGCAGATTGAAAGGATTCATAGGTTAAACTTCAAAGGAAAAATTATTTGTAAACTTACCTTCTACTTTTCCAAATTCTTTTTCATGTGCTCTGGTTAAAACTTCTTTATATAAAACTTCTGCCTGCTTGTACTTGCCTTGTTTTAAATATGCAGATGCCTGTGGATATTGGCCAGATCTTAGTCACCAGCATCAGTTTCTTCACACAAAAGGCAAATCAGAAGTCATCTCTTCTTCTTAGGTCATTATCATTATTTATCATTTATGTGAAAGTTTGAGAAAATATGTGACCTTATAGCACTATGTAAGAACTTAAGGTCTTCTCTTTGTACTTTCATCTAAAACTTGAACCATTTTTTAATTGATATGCATTGATTAGTTTTGTGTAAGCCATTTAATTAATCAAAAGAAATAGACAAAAAAGATCATGAGGTTATATATAACTACTTTTAATTAAGATTTCTTCCCTTGAAATGCATCTTACCAAAATTTTTTAAATTTGCTTCTGCTGAAAAGACATATGAGTAACCAAGTACAAATATTGTGACACATTTTAAGTGAAATTCCTGTCTTTACAATATCTAACTGTAAGATTGTTTCTCTAGTATTCTCATGGCAAATACCAAATTGTTTGAAAGTTTAGATCAGACACAAAAGTTCAATATAAACAATTAAATATATATATGAATAGTGACAACATCAATAGCACTAACTATGCAACATTCAACACAACCATATGTAAACAATCTCTTATCTTTAGAAATGATCCTGGATATCCAAAATATTATTAAGTTGTTTTTTTCACAAGCAGAGACCTTTTCATAAATGATGGAAAATGAATTGTATTCAATTCTTGCAGTCCAGACTTATTCTTAGCCTCCCATTAGTTTTTATTTCCCTCTGTCATTATCTAAACAGATAATGTTTTACAGTATTCTTTCTTTATGTTTCATATAATCTGGAGCTTTGAGAAAACCAGTTGCAAGATGAAAATTCCTCCTGTTTTCAGTTAAATATTTGTCATTGAAATTTGATACTTCTGCACATTTTATGATGCAGATTTTATGATGTGCTCAAATCCCCAAAGACTCATGATTTTAATATGCATTTTTAAAATTATGGAAGTACTGAAAGTCTGTTCCGAGTAAATTGTGTTCGGTGATTTCCTCAAGTCTAACGACTATTCCTCATCTGAGCAGCTTCTTTGGAATGCTGCACACATAAGTGTTGCCGAAGAGTGAACACTCAAGTCTTGTAACCTTGTAGCAAATACAAGTGGTCTCATTTTCTCAACTCTTTTCTGAATATTTAAATGTAACTATTTCATGCAGTGTGTATTAAATGGGATCTATGCAGTGGTGGGGAACATTTAATGTTCATTTAATGTTTCAATCCTAAAGAACTGCTTTGAAGAGCTATCTCCATACATTAAATTGAACAACATTCAAAAGCCATCACAAATGAAATATGAAAAAAACAACTCGAGTGCATTGTGTGGCAAGGATATTGATTCCTATGAAATTCACATTTTCATTCAACTCTTTGTAATCCTCATCAAAAGAGGAGACTAGGATGACAAATCTAAGCCAATGTTATACTAAAATCATTTAAAAATGCCAAACTTCTCAATGGAATTACTAGCCTATGTAAAATATTGGGAATGTTAACGATATTGTGCATCCATTAAAAGGATATATTTATGAAGAACAAAAACTGGGATTAATAGTGCTGAGAACATAAGAGTCCTGATTATCTAGACCTTTCAAAAGCCAGAAAAGTATGGCTAGAAATAACAGCGGAAAAAATTATGAGATTTCAAGATTGAGCAGTATTTTTACGAGCTCACAATTTTTACTCGACTTCACAAATCACCTGCTGCTCTTGCTTTATTTCTACGAGGCTCAATCTTTTAATAATTTGTCAATCATTCCTCACTCTCAGTTACAAGAAACAGGTCAATGTTGATCATATAAGTTTTTGAAGGGAAGAACAACACCCAAAGCATCAGTTCTGACCAGTTTATAGCTCAAGATCTTTTACACAGTTTACCTGCCTTAAAGAACTCCTTAAAAAAAAAAAAAAAACCTAAATTGCCTGCCTTGACAGGGAGATCAGATTTTTGTTGAAGGAACTCCAAGGATCATCAAGATATAGAGGAAAGCCAACATGACAAACAAAACCCTCTCCAGTAGAAAGTGAAACAAAAACAGCAAGCTGAGCTAGAACAAGGATTGTTGGGGGAAAAATGATTTCAAGTGATGGAGGCAAATACCAATTCATTCACATTTTATGCAGCATTACTATATGAGATTCAATTTCATTCAGAATGTAAAAAAAGAAAAAGTATAACTAGTTTCATAATCCTCCTATACAAATACTAAGTGGATATGTAATACACAAACTCAGTGACATGTACTATAAATATGTTTTCCTCCCCTTCCTTAAATGTTCACCATTTGTCCTTTTTTTTACTTACTTCAAATCAGCTGCTGCTATGTATGCATGATCTTAATACCATATTACTGGCTTTCCTGCACCTTATGCCAAACAAGATTTCCCAATTTTCAACTAAATTACAAGAAGGAGGGATGACACATACAAGGATATAATTAAATCTTCTAATGTTAAACATCTCTTTCTCCTTCTCAGCTGTTGAATCCACCAAGCAGAAATTTCATTTGCACTAGCACTCTACATCCAGATCACCTTACCAAATTATTCTGAGTTTTCACAACATTTGGATCGTCAGGTCCCAACTTCTTCTTGTAAATTTCTAATGCACGTAGATAATATTTTTCCACCTGGAACAATGACAAACATCCATAGCAATCATATAGCTACAAAATATAGATAGCAAATTGAATAAAAAAGAATATATATACAAAGCCAAATCAAAGAAAGTCCATCCATCAGCTATAGACAAATAAGGATTAGAAGGTATGGAACCAGAAAATATGAACAACAAGGAATATGAACATAATCCAGCATCATTTGCAAACCTCATTGTTCTTGAATATTTATAGCACAAATGTTATTTGAAATTCTGAATGTTGAAATCCTGGGGATTTTGTTTCTGAGAAAAAAATGAGAAGATAAAAAAAATACCTTGATGGACTAGATTTTCTTCACAGCTTTTGTTCCCTCTCACTTAAAAAAAAAAGGTTGTTTAATGAATTTCTGGGGATTTCTGTTGCATGATCCAATACATCAGTCCAGAGATATACATTCTTTGAGTAGTTTTCTAATATGCTGAGCATGGGGTCAAAGCTATACCTTCTGCTGATTTTATGTTTGTATACAGAACACAGCAGGTTGCAGACTTTCTTCCATCTTCATATTTATCAGTTTTAAATGTCAACAACTGTTTGTGTATAAAATCTAGAAGAATTAAATTCTCGTTCAGCTTCATGAGAAGCCTTGAAATGGAAGAGGATTCAATTGCCATGTTTAATTGTTTGCTAAGGTATCATTTTCAAGATAGTTTTCCCACGAAGATTTATTTTGTGTCTAGGTTCTGCTGAAAGTTAACAGGCAAAGGGTTCTCATTTTATATGCTTTTAAAGCTTAGAGTTTCCTAGCTGATACAAAGCATTCTCTCCCATTCAGCACCAACTAGTTTTCTGTTTGACAAATCAAATCACTGACAATAAAGCTGGCCGAATGATTGGGGCATGTCAAGTACAATGAGGCTTACAAGTGCTGCTGTATCAGCAGTGATGAGCAGGGCTAGAATGTGCAGGCTCTGAAACAGGGTGTATGGAAATTAGTCGGAGACCAATCATATTGCTGTACAGGGCGACAGTAAGGGTAGTGGTAGTGTGGAGAGTGTGGTGGTGAGAAGGGGTGGGAGTGTGGCCTGTCAAAGTCAGACAGTTAAACTTTCAATTTTCCAAATGTAGTAAGCATGAAAGTCATGTCTGTGAGCTTGTGTTGGGAGCTCACATGAAACTTTTGAAGGGAAATTGTGTTAGACTCTTTTGAGGAGAAGAAACAATTAATCACTTTGGATTACTGACCAAATGAGGATACGTTACAGCTGTTGTGATTGAAATTTTTTAAAGGACAGAGCCATGGACAGTAAGATCTGCTGATTTTTTTTTTTTTTTAGGACAAAAAGTTTCAGTGATGTTGATTTGTGCTATTTAAAAACATAAATTTTCGCTAGGAAACAAAATGGACTGATTTAAAAAAAAAAAAAAAAAAGAAAGAAGGGAAAAGGACAGACATAAAGTGCCACATTGTTCCGCAATAGCCCAATTCCCATTCATGGGAGGTGCAACAGAAAATAAGGAACAATAAAAGCCAATGAAATCACATAGAAAATAGAGAAAAAAATAAATCAAACACTCCACCAAATCTATACAAAAAGGCGCCACGCTGACGAGAAGAATTTGTGCGTGGCCCTTACCAAGTTGTTCTTAGTTTTAGCTACATTGGGGTCATCAGGACCCAGTTTTCCTTCATAGATTTCCAAGGCTCGCTGGTAGTACTGCTCTACCTGGAAGCAAGACTTACTTTAATAGTATAAACACACAATGAGGGAAAAGAGACATATCCAGAGATAAGCTTCAAGAAGTGGAAAACCTGCAGTTCTGCAACATTGGAAAGAGGAAAGTCCATAAATAACAACGGGCCTAATTCATTATTTATCCTTGCATCTCTCCACGATAGTGACATAAATGGGATTTTCAATAATGACATAAATAGGACAAAATGTTATTACAGGCTAAACAAAAACATTTAAATAAAAAAATACTAGGCAATCTTTTGTTCATCTGTAAAGCCTTGACTGATCTAATATCTGTGATGTCGTCCACTGGGCATGACTTCAAGTGTATTGATCAGCATGGGTTTCTTCCAAACTGAATCTCTGAAATGTTACTTTCATTACTATTCACGTAACTCAAAGCTTAAGTGATTTACTCAAATGTGAACTCGACTGAATTTCTAAATGTTTATTACATATGAATCAGGTAAGACTGTTTCTCTAGAAACAACCCACCAAACACAATGTATTTATACATAAGTTCTACATGTTGAGTCTGTTTTCATGTGATTGCCTGTAACACATATACTGAGCCATATTTCCTTTCCTTCAGTGGAACTGCCTTCCACAAGGTAAGCCACAAATAAAGTATTGTTAAAATTTAGAAAAATGATGCAAGATATATATCATTCATTTGAACACTGAAACATAATTTATAAGTTCAATTAAACTTTTATCATTGGATTGGGCTGAAGGTATCAAGCAAAGCCAACTCACTGTAATTATATGAAAACTTTGATACAGCACATCTGAATTTAAAATCTAAAAAGAAAAAAATTTCAAAATACAGTTTAAAACAAGGAAAAAATACATCTCGAAGTTAAGTCATTTTAAAGTAAATCTTCCTGGCCAATACTACATTGAAAGACAATGAGTGCGAAGGTGGAACCTTACCTCCTCATACTTGCCCTGGTTCTGACACAGCAAGGCCAGGTTGTTCAGTTGCTTGGCCACATCTGGGTGGTCCTTGCCTAGCACCTGTTCAAACAAATGTACAAAGTACCTTATCAGTTTATAAAATTATCCAAATCATATAATATTTGTTTTTTTTTTGTTGTTGTTGTTATTATTTTCTACAGTTTACCATTTACTGAAAGCATGTCGATGGTCTTGACATAAATTTCAGTTTGCAAATGCCTACTTCACAATTCTAGACATTCATTATCAATTCAAGTTTAAAAAACAATTAATGCATACTTCATACTTCAGTGTGTCTGCTTATTCTACTAACCTGCCTTGTAATAATATATAATTTGCTGAAAAATGTGCAATCATATCCCAAATGATACGTGCTCAAACTTTTCTTTCTGCCACAATAAATTGCTACTCTTGAGAGGAAAAATCCTTCAACAAATTTGCCTACATTTCTACAATGTCTTCCTCCTTTCTAAATAATTTGAACTTTTGCAACTCAAAATAATTCTCTTTACATGTATTAAATGTATGTTTTTGCTACCTGAGTCTGAACAAAGAAATTTAATCACAGCAAACATATTTCTTTAAATTCTTTTTGCTATCAGCTAACACATAAGGACCTGAACTATTTTCATCAGCTCCAGAATGAACAGAAAGCACTAAGAATAATCTTACCTTTTCTCTAATCTCAAGAGCACGTTTGCAAAGGGGTTCTGCTTCTTTGTATTTGCCACGTTTCCCATATAACACAGCCAAATTGTTCAATGTAGCAGCGACCTGAGGACATATGAAAGATGTCCAAATATGACAGCTGTTCTCCAGTGCAAAAATCACACATGAAACTTGGGCTGCTTCATAACTTAAAGTAAATTTGTCAAATTTTAAAGGGAAGCTGAGTTGTAATAAGAGAGAAAAAAAAATGTGATATCTGGTCACTGTTTAACAATCAGAATTTATATTTAAAGCTCAAGAATTAATCAAGGCTCTCATACGTTGATTATGGCTTGTAACATTGATGACTCAAATGTGATATATTGTCACTTAATATAAGAGACTAACAGTATTATAACAACAACAGTGAATATGAAGTCTGAGTGCTCTGGCATATTCCATTAACAAAACAATATCAAGACACAAAAGAAAGAAAAAAAGGATTTTAAAAAAAAAATGTATTTTTTCTAAAGATTTGGGCAATACGCCAATGATGGAAGACCACATATAATCACTAAAACGATTAATATAGACATATAATTGCAATAACAATTTTGGAAAAGTGACAAGAACATAGACTACAAGCAATATGACTGTGGGACAAGTACATAAGACCATAAAATCATATAAAACAAAGTCAACTTGGGGAGACTTGTTGGTGACAATAATTCCTAGACAACTTGCATGCAGCACTGACAAGCACATTCAGTAGCATAAAATGTCCTGTTATGAAAACAGCTTCTAACACTGACATCATCACAGTTTCAAAGTGAACATTCTTGAGTGGTTCAACTGAAATGTTGAATAAATCAGAAGTTCAGAAAGACTTTATCCATCAAGACACTTTTTGATATGACAAACATTCTGCATCTTTATCATGAAACATTTAGTATTATCAAGTTTCCTCAAGGATCGATTTTCCAGCCCAAATGCTGTTACTTTAGGCTATAACAAATCTAAACTGTGTCCTCTTTTTTGGGGATCAGGAAAGATATGTAGAACAGTAAAGTGCTGTTGTCAGTTCTGGTCTGAAAATTGTCTTTACTTCTAACAAATCACTAGACATAGAGGAAAAAAAATGTTCACACATACATCAGCTATGAAATGGAGAACACTTGTAATAAATATAGTCATGTACAAAAGGAAGAAATAAACCAATAGTGAACAAATTATAAATAAAATATTTCACCCACATGTAAAGACACTACTGTAAATAGAGGGGGGGGGGGGGGGGGGGGGAAGGAATTAACTACTCCAACTAAA
>JBCAUA010000013.1:3018376-3029505 GCA_038406235.1 Peronia verruculata | reverse complement strand
GGCCGTTCATTTGATTCTATTGTATGTGGCATCTAAAACAAAACGACGTCACATGTCCAGCTCTCGTAAGGGGTGTCGAAATATTACCATGCTACCCTAGGCTAGGCCTAGACCATCGTTTGACGAAAAGTGTGGATCGGAAATTCCGAAACGTGATCAGTTTGCGAATGGAGTATTCCGTTTTTAGTAGGTTACTAATCATTTAACATCCGGGGAAGCACACGGCACTCAACGTAAGTGTCTCGAGACCGTTGGTAAGATATCACGCATGTTGGTTATAAAATAATATAACATAGTATTTATAGTAGATTGTGCGAAATTACATTGTTAGCCGTCTTCACAGTCTTTTAAATAGTTTCAATTTTCTCATCTTTTTCCAGAATATTGTGTCCAATAACAAATTCTCATCGCTGTAGACGCCTTATTCGGGGCCTGCTCCCTTGGCCAGCTGCCATCACTTTGCTGATAATACGCAGAACCAGACAGCTTTTTTATGACTTTATCGAGTCAGTACGGTAAGTATTTCTAGTTTTACCTTTACGTCTTCAAATATTTTACTGGATTCAGTATTTGTCCAGCAGATGTTTGAAAGTGCCTGCCATGGTCATGACCATGAGGGTCGAAGTGTCCCAGACAAATTCCGCCATTTTCCCACTCCAGCATGATGCAAGGGGACGTGAGCCCTTGAAATTTGGAAATAAGGCAGATTTTCAAATGAACGTTTACGTGATTTGTCTTATGACCTCATCAAGATCAGAGATGATTTGCTGTTATAAAAATGAGATTTGTATCATTTATTGTATCAGTGTGGTGATTGACTCCAGAAAATAGGCTAGATCTAGGCTAACTCAAGTAATCCAGAGTCGTGCCCATCCATAGGTAAGGTTATGACAGCCCACCAAGATAGTGAAAATTAGTGGTGGGCCCCCGGGTAATGAAAAATTCCCAGGTACCTGACAATTCATGTATTTTTTCTTTAAAATCCTGGCACGAAAGAGTTGGCAGTTGGCAGCACTGCCCTTTCTCTGAATTAATCACTGTTTCAGTTTCAGTTTCCGCCAGTAAGAGCAAAGTGAGACATAGGCCTAGATAGGTGAAATACAAATAAAATATAAACATTGTGAAATGGTAATGTATGATTATTTAGACAAAGAAGAGAATCTTCATTTAATTCAGCTCACAGTTATTCCAAATAGAAAAACTGGGTATCCGACACCAAAACCCGGATGCCCAGTTTTGAGCTGTTTACCCGGGTAACTATCCGGGTACCTGCCCAGCTCTACTGTAGAGGTTACTGATATCTGTTGTATGGTTGATGTAGTCCAGCTCCTGATAGAGGTCAACATTTCTAAGAACTGATCTGGTTGCTCGTGGTGATTCACCAAGTACAGTACAAGTCTGATTTATGCCTAGATTAAAAATTTCCCTCTATGAACAGATGACTGGATGTTTGCTGATTTTTTTGTTACTTGACATAGATGGTTTACCAAACATTTGAATAACTCTGTGGTTTGTGTGACTATTGTTATTGTAAGATGTCTGTAATTTAGCACCATGTGAAAATGCTACATGTAATGTGACACAAAATGTTCATGTTATTCTAACTTTGAATAACTTTTGCAAATGTTATTGTTTCACACGCACGCACGCACACACACACACACACGCATGTACACACACACACACTGAGATGTTGATATTTTTGCTATACTTTACTTTGCTTCACTTGTAGATTAGATTTTGTTTGCACTTGTCCTACACCTGTAGAAAGTCCTGTTGTTGACATGTACATTTATGATAGTACAGTGTGTGTTCTTGTACTGTAGTTTTTGTGGCATAATTAGAGTGAATACTCAGAGCAGGCTAATCAGGTATTGGAACTGTAGGCAGTGAGTACAAATCTCATGAGCTCAGTTCTCTGTTGCTCTATCTCCATTTTTGGCATTTTGAGAAAACTGATGTTTAATGTTTAGCAACTGTTTTTGTATATAGGAGATAAGACAAAATGATTTTCATAATAGACCTGTTTGGCAAGTGATCGGTGAAATGACTACAGTATGTGGTAGATTTACTATCCCTTTTTCACAGGACATATATATCTCCAAATGGCCCAAAATGGAGATAGGACAACAAAGAAGTGAGCTCATGATGTGTGTTGATGTGTGTGTTCCCAGTGGTCTAACTGGCAGGTGTGTGATGTGATAGATGCCTGTCAGTCCCGGTGATAACATTGTTCATAACTCCAGCAGCTGCTGGCACATTTGTACCGGTGGTGGTGGTGGTGGTTTTCTCCTCCCCTGACAATGTGACCATGTCTTGTGACCCCCCCCCCCTCCCCTCCCCCCTCTCTCTGCACATGTGTATGTGTGTGTGTGTGTGTGAGAGTGAGAGAGGAAGAAGCTGCAGTGTGCACTGGGAGCTAAGAGTGAGAGACAGGACAGTGTGACTAGAGAAGAGCCATTGCTGGATGTTTGTCTGTATGATACACGGAAGGTCAGAGGTTGATAGAAATGTTGACAATCATACCTGTGTGAGGAGATCAGTAGTAGATACCTTTGAGGAGATCAGTAGCAGCAGTAGTAGTCGACCACAGACCAAAGTCTAATTGTTGATTGAACAAAGTGAATATTTCCCCAGCAGATTAAAAAAAAAAATGAAGAAAACACGCCCACAGATTTTGTTTGATGTCCATATCTAGCAGACAGATGAGTAAGCCAGGCTGACAGTGACAGTTGTGCCTACCTGTGTCCTTGTCATCAGGATCTGTCACTATAGTGTCATTACATGTCCCTTTCCCTATGGCCAGAGTTAGGTATTTGGCTTGGGTTGTAATTGGAGCTAACTAGGACTGGTATCTACATGGATATTTAGAATGTCTTGTGTCAGGAGGCTTTGTTCAAATGTTGTACCAGATGTGAATTCTGCTAGTGGAGAGGAGGGAGAGAAGAGTTTGTTTGTACCATGTAATTCTGAATTCAGTCAAGGAGAAAAGAAAAAATGGCTACTTGTATGTGAATCAAGGATGAGATCAGGATTTCAGAGGTTGAAGGCTTTTATACTGAAGCCTAGCCAGGAGTTGTGTGTCATGTTATGTGGAGCCAGTGACCTTGATAGTGCCCAGTGGAACAGGTCCAGGGTTTGGCTCCAGGGGCGGATATTGTCAGAAACGATGTAGAAGTATGGTACATGATGTGGTATCTGTGAGAGAAAGACTACTACAAGTGACAACTGGCACCTGCAATCTGAACTCAGCTAGTCAAACTACAGAATGAAAATCCAGTTTAGTTCGACATTTCATATTTTGTTTTTGTCCTGAGCTAAGCAATAGATGTACCATACTTGCTTCACTCCCCAGCAGTGAAACCTCAGCTCTTTCTGTCCCAAAGTTTGCCACAGTGTGCTCAGTCCTTGCTGTATATAACAGCATTAGTCAGTATGTAGGTTTCCTCAATGTGTGTGACAGAACACTCGGGTTCTGTGGCCTTGCTCTCACTTCAGCAGTTGGGGATCTTTTGTTACCAGATCTGGTAGGTCCTCAACATCTGTACAGGTAATAGGACTAGACCTTTAGGATCCCATATTCACACTGAATGCCTAGAGCAAAATACAAAGCCATGGACTTCATCCTCTGCAAGGAACCTCCTTGTAAAGTCCTCAATCTGTTGGCAGAGCCAGTAAATACAGCTCTACAGTTTGACAGCAGAACAAAACAGTATACATGTACTATTAACCTGACCTACTAGTGGAACAGTACACAAGTGGACAGTGAGGGTTGGGATTGAAGTTGTCCACATGGTCTGGTAGGCCTGCCTGTCGGACTACTGCTTCTAGTCTCAGTCTTACAGTGCCCAGTCCCGCCCATCCATCACCACCCCACCTCTCCCTGCTGTGTGTGAGTGTATAGGCCAGCCTTGCTGTGTGTGAGTGCATAGGCCAGCCTTTCTGTGTGTGAGTCCATGATTCATGCACATTTCCTCTCCTGGACTGAAGAGATAGAAGTAGAGGGAAAGATAGAACTGTCACTTCAATCATATGGTTTTCCCACTGACCACAATGACCTTTATCCGTGTTTGCAAGTGTAACAATACCAGTATTAGACTGTTATCTGGAGTTATCTCAGAATAATTAACACCAAAAGTCTTCCCTTTGTGATATGTGAGGAAATTTGGTATGACATTTTAAAGTTCAATGGAAAATGTACATTTCATAATTTATTTTCAAGAACTATGAGATCTATATACATTATATATTTACAATAAAATAAGATGATCCAACTTTCTAGGTGTGTTCTTGTTGTTGATCATATGTTTCAATACTATTGGTATTACATATCCTGTCTGTCAGCACGGCTATACAAATTAAATGTACATCTGTACAAATGTCTGATTGTCAGCATTACTTTAGAAATGCCTGTCTGTCACCATTGCTGCACAAATGTTTGTCCACATTACTGTGCAAATGAACTTCTGTATGTCAGCATTGATGTTCAGATCTATGTGTCCAGTTGGGGTATTGGACTGCTGTCCAAATATTTGTCTGCTTGTATTTTTGACCAAATGTTCATCGGCCCACATTCCTTTGCAAATGTCTGTCTGCATTACTGTAAAAAAAAATTGTCTGTCCACATTTGATATTCCTGTGCAAATGTTCATCTGTCCACCTTCCTGTGCAAATGTTCATCTGTCCACCTTCCTGGACAAATGAGGGTGTGTACAAATTCTGGTCTATCCACATGTCTGCTTGTATGTCAGTATTGCTGTACAAATGTCTGTCTGTCAACATTGTCATACAAATGTCTGTCCACATTGTCATACAAATGTCTGTCTGATGACAGCATTGCTGAACAAAAGTCCCTCAGTTTGCATTGCTCTGTAAATTGACTGTCCACATTGCTGTACAAATGTCCAACACGTCAGTACTGCTGTAGAAATTGTAATGTTCATCTGTCTGAAATGCTGTACAACTGTCTGTCTGTTTGTTTTTGCCGTTCAAATGTTTGATGTCTGTCATCTGTCAGCACTGCTTTGCATTTTTTTTTTCTGTAAGCATTGCTGGGCAAATTTTGTTTTTGTCAGCATTGCTGTGTAAATGTTTCTTTGTCTGTCAGCATTGCTGTGCAAATGTTTCTTTGTCTGTCAGCATTGCTGTGCAAATGTTTCTTTGTCAGCATTGCTGTACAAAATAATGCTGTGTCAGTTGGGGGTGGTATGCAAATGCCTGCTTGTCATCAGCATTTGCTGCACAAATGTTCATCTGTTCACATTGCTCCAATGTCTGTCAGCTTTGCCTTACAAGAATGCCCCTCTGTCAGCTTTGCTTTGCAAAAACACATCTGTCTGTTAGCATAGCCATGCTGTACATAAGTCCCTCTGTTGGCGCTGTCGTACAAATGTTTGTGAGTGGAAGTACTGGTCGATGTTGGAATCCTACGGTACATGAGTGATTGTAATTGTGTGATGTTCTGTTTTGTCCTAATTTTTGGGCAGAGAGAGAGAGAGAGGGTTGATATACCGGTAGTTACTGTTAATGATGGTGATTATTGTGATAATATTGATTGTTGATTTTTTTATTTTTGTATTTCAGTACAAAGTCTGTAAATTTTCAGATACGAACTGTGATTTTATTCACTGCTGAGGCCAAGCTGTGCTCACATTGCCCAAAATTAAGTTTGTCTGTGCAGTGACCAGGAGAGTCCACGTTCTGTGGCGGTACAGTCAGCAATTCCTGTCACCAGAACTCTGTCCCGCTCAACTCGAAGGCGGGGCAGGGTGAAGGGACTTGTCATGCATGTGTGGGTCCTGGGGAGCTCCCGATGTAGATCTGTGGTAGATGGGTCTCTGTGGCTGAACTCTCTTGGGGAACATGTGGCAGGTGGATCTGTGTGGCTGAACTCTCTTGGGGAACATGTGGCAGGCGGATCTGTGTGGCTGAACTCTCTTGGGGAACATGTGGCAGGCCGCTCTGTGCGGCTGGACTGCTGGAAATTGACCTTTTTGTTCTCAGTAAACTTTGCGGCCAGGTAATGTCCAGGGCTCACACCTGGCTCCAGTTGACCGCCAGAGCTTTCATTAAAGGACTGAAGTTGTGGGACTGAGCTCGGATTTGGAACCTTCAGTGGCTGACCCGACAGAAGTGGACAGTTGCTGGTGTCACTGATGATCTGGTAAGCTTGTGACGGTTCAGTTCCCAGGTCCATGGGCACAGCTGACAATGACATGGTCTGAACTAATGCACGACACCTGCCTGCAGAATGCAATGTGACGGACTGCCTGGCTGGTGCTGGTCGGTTGTGGAGAGGCCGGCACTCACAGTCTGACTGAACAGGTGCAGTCTTGCTCAGTGTGGAGGATCGACTAAAAGAATTTCTCTCTCTCTTGGCCAGTGGCCGGTGACCTTTGACCCATCCCCGGCTGGTGGCGAGGTCAAGGACATGAGCCACAGCAGTCACGAGGTCCAGTAGGACGATACTGCCGAAAACCAAAGCCAGGAAAACCACACCCAGAATTCCAATGCCTGCAGCTGACGGGCGGGAATCATAAACAGTGCGATACCTGTTTGGGAGTCAGAAATGTGGAAAAACATCAGGAATGGGATTCATTTCGTTTATACGATTTGGAGGGGGGGGGGTAGAGAGAGAAAGTTGGGTACATAAAAACCAATGAAGGATAATGGAGAATGGGAGGGGGGGGGGAGGAGCCAACAATCAATCTTTATCTGAACATGACCAGCGATAGAAGAGTTGTTAGATAATTATGTAAAGTAGCACACATACAACCATACAAGGTTTTCACTCTAAAGCCATCTATATGTTCCGATATTACAATGCACTTGGAACTGCCTCAGCTCACCTGGTCTTAGTTTTATGTGTGGTTTTGTCGTCCACAGTCAACTCTGTCCTCATCTCCTCGACCTCTCTGTCTATCTGGGCCTGACTGACGTTGGCACCTCTGCAAATACAAACCCCTGGTGATCCTGGAGACCCCGGACTGGCTGTGGTGCTTGTGGTGGTGGTGGTGGTGGTCTCCATCACTGAGGATACAGACACTGCCAGTCAAACACTATGGTTAACTAACATTAACAGTCCAGTAAGTATTTAGTCCTTCCCGATACCTGGCTAAACAACAACAAAAAAGTCTTGCAATTTTAGCAGCGAATCTGGCAAATAATAGCCACAGAAATTTGTTGAGAATGAGAAGATGGATGATTGTTACATTGAACTAAAACAAAAGCCTGTCACAGTTCTTGATGTTGATGTGATAGTTGCTATGGTTGTTGGGGTGGTAGTTGTTATTTTCAGTAGCCTATCAAGTTGGAGTACTGGTGTTGTGTTGTCTCTGACTGTTACTGCTGACGAGGACACACAGACAGACTCTGTCACTGCCGCCCAAGAGAATGATTGGGCTAAGCCTGATGATGTCATAAAATACGAAACTAATGAATCTCCAATGGATAAATGTGTGCTTTTTGTACTGTGAGAATTCCTGTGTGTTTGTTTCTTTATTTGTGTGTGTGTCGGGGTTTAACGACACATCAGCAGGACCAGGGCTATATTGTGCTAAACAGGGTAAGACAGGTTTACATGTCAAGAAGAAGAGAGGAAAGAGAGAAGGGCAGCAGAGAGAAGTAAGGGGAGAGAGAATTCCTGTGTGCGCGACTTTGTCTACCGTACTCACCACTTTGACATCTCCGCCCTGTGTAGTTATGTGGACAAATACACTCAAAGAGATAGGGCAGATCCACACAGAGACCGCCATTCTGACAGGGAGAGCTGGCACAGCCATCCACAGTGTCTGCACGGGGAACACATCGGTAAGGAAGTAGGCTAGTCATTGCTGACAGTGTCTTACTTCTGTTTGGCCAGTAAACAGTCTTACTTCTGTTTGGCCAGTAAACAACACATACAATTAGGCTGAGAGATACATAATCGAATACAAAGCAACAACAGCATCTATAGGGTACTTAAACATGACGATGGACAGCAAGGAGGGATTTGATGTTGTGCCTGGCCTCATCACGTTGGAACAAAGTGAAACCGCCAGCATTGTCGGCTCACAGTAAGCTACCCGGGAAGTGGGGAGAAACAGTTGGGGGGGGGTGTTGAAGAGGCATCTTGAGCTCTTTCTACAGGCAGACAAGAAAGGCAAAACTTGCTCACCTTGCTGACACCTGTCGCCCTCCAACTCATCTCCACAGAAACAGCGCAGGTGCTGGGCGAAGGTGTAACAGATGCCTTGGTTGAAACAAAACTCCTGACTACAGTTGTCTAAGCCTTCAGGGAAAAACAAAGCCAGATATCACTGGGTCACTTTGTGTGTGTATTCGTACGCGTGTGCATGTATATGTGTGTGTGCATGTATATGTGTGTGTGCATGTATATGTGTGTGTGATTTGTCATAACAAATAAGTACTATAAGGTTCCATATGTCCAGATGAATAGCTTAGCAAGTGTGTGCGTGTAGTGTCAATTAATGTAATGTTATGTCTAATCTCAGAGCATTGTGTTTTCAGATTCTTTTATATCATTTCAGGGTGACTGAGTGAACCAAATGGCTACGCTGAGTGAAACAAATGGCTACGCTGAGTGAAACAAATGGCTACGCTAGCTTTTATTCAGGAAGTTACGGTATTTCTCTCTCTCAACTACAACAAAAACAGAATTGTGTCCTCGGGCGAAATAGTCTCCACGTATTTAAATAACAACAATAAAATTGTTGAGTAATAATCTAGATCTCCGTGTAATGATCAACACTTCAATTTTTCTTCTTTTTTCAAACACCACGCTTAGCCCAAAAACATACTGGTCCATCAATCCAGCAAAAATCAGTGACAAAGTCAGGATTGAAGTAGTGCAAGAAGGAAAATACCGGTATCGATAAAACGGACGGTGTAATTATAGTCACCTCCGACTCACCGGCTGGCAGAGATCAGCCGCATTGAAGTGTGGCATGTTGTTTTTTCTTTCGACTTGCCAGATGAATTCGTTCACTTCCCTTTCACCTTTCACCTTGCCGTTGTTATCCACTGCTGGATATAGCCCTCCGACAATGTTTTCTAACCTCTTTTCTCCCTCGCCCTTCTCGCCCAGGTTGTACCAACCGCTCTCTCGATGTCGTCTCTCCACCTTCCTTTTGGCCGTCCTGCCGAACTTTTTCCTGTTCTTGGCTGCCATTCTGTGCATTTCTTTGTCCATCTGTTGTCTTGTGTTCTCATTACATGGCCTGCCCATTTCCACTTTAATTTGAGAGCAATTTCCACTATGTCCATGGCTCCGATTTCTTCCCTTATTTCTTTGTATGGTATTCTGTCTTGTAGTTTTATTTTCAGCATGTTTCCTTCCATGCTCTCTGTGCTGTTTGAAGTTGTGTGACTATCTGTTTGGCAACCATAGGTGATGGTAGGTATAATACATTGGTTGAAGACTTTTCTTTTAAGTGATATTGGGATCTTTGTATCTTAAAATATCTCTCTGTATCCTCCAAAGCAACTCCATCCCGTTCTTATTCTTGTGTTTACTTCGCAGTTCATTCCATTTTACATTTGTACTGTTTGACTCAGATATTTCTACTGTATTATTTTTTCGATGGTTTTGTTTTCCACATATATTACCTTCTTTTGATTCATAGTTCGTCTTAGTGCCACATCGTCGGAATCGAGACAACCTCCACTAGACCGTAACACATAGTCGGCAAATTTGAGGTCTTTTAAGTGCTCACCATCAATATTTATTCCGTTCTTAAGATCAGATGATTTGAAAATTCCTCTATGGCAGTTGTAAACAATTTTGGTGATAATGGATCTCCTTGTCGGACTCCGCTTTCTGTATTGAATTTTTCTGATACATGATTGTCTATGTGTACCCTTGCTGAGGCTTCTTTATAGATGTTTTCGAGCAGTTTCACATATGTCTCATTTACATTAATTTTTCTCAGGGCATTTATAATTGCAAAGTGTTCGATGGACTCGGAACCCTTCTCGTGATTGATTTATCCCACGCAGAAGGTTAGATTGTATTCTTGGCACTTCTCACTTGTTTGTCCAAGATCATGTAGATGGTTTCTCCCTATAATAGTTTTTTCCTTAATCTTGCTTGCTCTCCTGGCTCATTTTCATTAAGGTTTTCCTATTCTGTTTTGTAGTACTCTTGTAAATAGTATATGTATGATCTAGTAGACTTTAATATAGGTCTGTAGTTTTTTATATCTCTTCTGTTTCCTTTTTTCTTTAACAGTATAACGATTTTGCTTCTTTCCAGCATTCAGGGATTGTTTGGGTCTTGAGTATTTCATTGAATGCACTTGCTATATATTTGATGCTTTCTTGACCTCCTGCTAGTATCGTGTCACTGGTGATCACGTCGTTTCCAGGTGCCTTTCCTTTCTTCATTTTTCCAAGCACATGTTTTATCTCTTTTTCAGTAAACCATGGCACTTCTTCTGTATCTTGACTTGAATGTAGCAATGATTCAGGCTGTTCCATGGTTTTCTGGTACAGTGTTTTATAGAAGTCTGCACATAGGTTGAGTATTTCTTCTCTGTAGGTTGTTGTCTCTCCATTTCTCTTCAGCATACTTGCTGTTTTCTGCTTGTTTGCTTGTTCATACATTTCCTGTGGACCTTTGCCTTTTTCCATTATACCTATTATCTGTTGCCTCTTTTTCTTTCTGTGTCTGTTTCTCTTCATTTTCTTTACTCTTTTGTTTAGTTCAGCATATTCTATCCTTTCTCTTTCCCTCTTGTTTTCTTTTTTTTTTTTTGAGTTCTTTCCTCTCTTTATTCAGCTCTTCAGTTTTGTTATCTTCTGGAGTTGGTTCTCTCTCTCTCTCTCCCTCTCTCTCTCTCTCTCTCTCTCTCTCTCTCTCTCTCTCTCCTCTCCCTCTCACACATAGACAATTCAGTTTTGACTTTTTGATCCATAGTTGCGCAGCTGAGACATTAAATGATGACATTCACCATTTGTATTTCTTTTCTTATTTACTGGACCTATTGACATCGATCGGCTTGATAAATTTCTCCTCCTCCACCATCACCATAAAGCAAAACATTTTCTTCACAGGCGCCATTGAAAAACAACAGTCACACGCTTGCATTTAAATATGGGGGGGGGGGGGAGGGGGAGGGGGGGGGGGGGGG
>JBCAUA010000013.1:2989948-3011982 GCA_038406235.1 Peronia verruculata | reverse complement strand
CGGGATCGACTCGTGGGTTCTGCATCGGGGGATGACAGGACACAAAGATCGAAAACCCGTATTTTTTCAGTGACTCAACAGTCCTCTGGCTTCCTGTTGGTAGGGAAGCCCGACGTCTAGCCTTCTCGGATAAGGGTGACTATATTTCGGAGGTCTCGTGTATACGTTACGCACGTCAAAGAACCCTTGGCAGTTGAAAATCGATGGAAGAGTAGGCCTGAGTGAGCTGTCCGGACAAAATTTCCAAATTCCAAATTTCTACTCACAAAATTTCTCAGCAAAAATTGACACTTCTAAAAGCCGAGATAATCCTTCCTCTTAGGATTGAAAGGCTAGAAATGGTACCGCAAGAAGTTGGGCTACTTTTCGCCAGCTAGTCGCAGGAGCAAACGTGACATTCTGACATTGGAATTATTTGTGAGTGTTTTTGGATGCCTATCGATGAGTGTTTGTGCCAACTTGCTGAGTGAGATTGCTTAATTAAATTGGTTTTCAACACACAAAATACTTTGACGCACATTATGTAGCTGCTGTTTTTTTATAATAGAAATCTCCTCCTATTTGAATCATTTATTACTTAGTAAAAGTTAAATCATAGTTCAACGAACTAATAATTTAATCAAAAATTTTTAATATGAAATAAATTTCTTCCTTGGAAGAACTTATATCTCATGGAATCCAAATTTCAGTTTAAAAAGCAAAGAAAATTGACACATGGCGTTGCCGAAATTCATCTTATTTAGCTTTCGATCTTTCGTTAATTTCTTCAAAGGATTCACCGGAAGCAGTTAAGGTTTTTAAGATTTATGACACAGCTTTTAGTAGAGGAACGATATCAACATGAGTTCAATAGGCACAGGGGTAAATTTTTGTTCAAGTTTTTTCCATTCATGCTGTGCATTGTATTGATAACTCGAGGAAGTTTTGTGGTGATTTATATATTTTTTTTCTAGCTATCAAGAAATAATCAGGTCAACTCTTTATGTTTGTTGATCTATTCGATCATCACTTTATTTGTAGTGGTTGCTACTCGAAGGCCGGTATTCAACTCTGGCCTCTCGGTCTCGGTCTAGTTCAATTATAAAGATCTCTTCCAATGAATAGCTAGAGGTTCTTGCTGATATTGTCAAATAAACAGGAAGATGATCTAGATCTGGGTCTGTCAAGATTTATGTGTGAGTTTGCATCCTTCAGTGAAGTGTACAGGCCCTGCTGCCAAGTGCCATTGCTATTTCCGTTACTCAGCCCAATTGAAGGCATTCATCATCATAGTTGATTGAGGGTCTCAAGATCAAGATCTTATCTAAATAGATCTAGAGCATTTAAATAAATATGATAAAAGTGGAAAAATAAAACGCAGTAGCACAATTTATGTATGACTTTTTTTTTTTCGTTTTGTTTTGTTTTGTTACAGTCACAGTAGCCTAACTGAAAAAAACTAAAGTAGGAACTTACATGGCATGGGGAAAAAGTTATAACAGACTGATTTGCAGTTTATGGGTTTTTTTTTTTTTTTTATATGTCATAATTTATCCTCTACGTTAGCTTTCACTGAATATCTATGACTATGTACATTAGTATTTAAATTTGACATTATTTGGCATCTGGACTATTAGTGGGTCAAAGATTCATTGTGTTTGTTCTACTTATTTTGAGTGTCTAGAGCTATTTTTTTTTCATCTATATTGTGGGTGGAGCAACACTTAATGGAAACTAGAGATTGACAGTAAATTGTTCTTTATTTTCCAGTTTAAGGGAGAGATTTCAACATCATCGATAACATTGTCTTGGAATTTTTTATAAAAATTCTTGCAATGTCTTTTTCAGTATGATTTGTCAGCCTCCCAGTTCTCCCCTGATGGTAGAGTTTTCCAGGTGGAGTATGCACAGAAGGCTGTGGAAAACAGCGGGTAAGTGATGTCACTTATTAGAAATATCTAACTTTTTATCTCTTGCTGATACTAGTGATATGATACTATGTTTCATTAATGCCTATAATACATGAACACATCCTAACAAAATTTAGGGGATAATATAACCCAACACTGTTTTTTTTTTGTTTTTTTTAGATTTGAATTATCCTCATAATAAATGTGATTTAGATTACCAACATGACAGCATGAGATGTGAAATTTTACCAATCTGATTGTGCATTTGACAAATTTGATATCCTCTCTTTCAGCACTGCTGTTGGAATCAGAGGCAAGGATGGTGTTGTATTTGGTGTGGAGAAACTGATCACCTCCAAACTGTATGAAAGTGGAGACAACAAAAGAATCCTCAATGTAGACAGACATGTTGGAGCAGTAAGTCTTGGCTGAAAGTTACCACCATTTTAAAACTCCATGATACAGGGTAGAAGGTGGGATGAATGGAGAAAACAGTTAGATCACTAAGAAAGAGAAAGTGGGAAGGGGAAGTGAAGAAAAGAGCATGGGAGTTTAAAGCCGAGTTGAAGTTTTCTTGTTTTTGTTTTTCTTGCTTCTTTACAGGGGCTTTTGTGGTTGCTGCTAATGACACCTGTCATTGTATATGTGGCTATCAACATTTAACGTCGGTCTATGATTCCTTAGAGTGTTTGTTTTCATAATAAGGCTACCCTGTTTGAGGTTATTCTTGCCATTACCATCAGTTATTTAATTGAACCTATAGCAACATAAGACTGATGATACTCATATAATGTGTTGCATTTATAAAGGTTCCCAAAATTAACTTTACCCATGATATTAACCTAGTTATCTCAAACAGACAGACATGAAACTGGCACACTTTGAAATAATATGTCATAGTTATAGCTAGCTTATATATCATAAGGGCATTGAATTCATGTCAACTTCAGACATAGCTGTGTATTAGTATATGAGATTCCTCATGCTGAGGATGGCAGCAAAATAGAAACTTAATTGCCCATATATCTTAAACTGAAGGCGAATCGCTGTTTTCATAGTTGTATGAAAAATTGTAGACTCTGACAACTTTTGACAGTAGTAGACCTCAAAATAATGCAGTTAATACAGTTTTTGATTATGCTGTGATTCATCGTGGATTTTAGAAATTCGGAGATGTTTTACGCCCTCTTTTTTATATTTTTGTTTTTGTGACTGCAGGCAGTGGCAGGACTGAATGCAGATGCTCGTCATCTAGTAGAAAGAGCAAGAGAAGAAGCCTCAAGCTACAGACACAATTATGGAGACCCAATCCCATTGAAGGTAAAATCCCAAGCATTATTTTACCTTTGTTTTGTTAGTTGAAAAAAAAAAATGTATAATTTTCCCCTCAGTATTGTCTAAAAAAATTTGTTTAATATATAAATTGTCTTTAGAATGCTGTTTATTTGGATTTGATATTAGAGTGAAAAGAATTTTTTGTTTTCTTTTTTTGCCTTTGCAATTGCAAATGAAGCATGCCTGAATGTATTTTTTTTTTTTCTTTTGGTATTGTTGTTGTTTTTAGTTAGGATGTATTAAGTCTTCTTGTGTTCACTTTAGATCAAAGGAAAAACATTTTTCAGCTGCGACTTATTTTGACCTGATAGATTATTGTTAGACAATGACATTTTTTCTGATCATCAGCACCTGACGGAGAGAGTTGCAGGATATGTTCATGCGCACACCCTTTACAGTTCAGTCCGCCCATTTGGGGTCAGTATGATCATGGGCTCCATGGACTATGATGGACCTCAAATGTATCTTATAGAGCCATCCGGAGTTTCATGGGTAAGGTTCCTTGTCTGTCTTTTTCAAACAACAGAGAATGCTAACCATATAACAATAGTTTGCTTATAGCGTTAATTTATCAGAAGCTAACAAACAAAAGACAAGTGGGATAATGTGGCATATATTCTGCCATCTGAAAATAGATTTTCTTGGGCAGTGTTTAATTTTGTTTCAAGACATCTCCTGTTTGCAAAATAATAAAAATTTCACAAAAATATTATGACCTGAACTTAATATACACTGTAGAATGTCTAAGATTTTTTTTTTTTCATTGATTTGTAGTGTAAGGGAGGCTTGTATCTAGTGATATCACATTCATCTATGAAAAACACTGATCAGATTTATATAATAATTCTAGTTTGATGATGTTGTATATTCTTGTTTCTTCTAGGGTTACCATGGATGTGCAATAGGAAAAGCAAAACAGAATGCAAAGACAGAAATTGAAAAATTAAAGGTTGGTATGTTTTTGGTATAATGGGAAGATTTTATTGGTAACTGACAACCTACTCCAACATCAGGCCATTGTCAGTCTGCACCTGTTCTTTTGCTAAAGGTAGAATTAGTGCATGATCTCCTATGAAATATAAATGTGACACGACACAATGAAATCAGGCACTCGTCAAACTGAGGGGACCGGAGAAATCACGTTTTTCATCAGTGAATGAGTTTTTAACCCAAGTTTTTAGTTCTTCGTAGAACCTTTCTATATCAATCTAAAAATACATTTCCGAGTCAAATTTGCTGAAACAGATCAAGTAAAAGCCATAAATTATAATTTAGTAGCATGGCCTAACAAGGATCAATAGGGATTTATGAAAATGATCCGCCATTTTCTCGCTAAATTCATCTACTGCAACAAGTCATCCCCATCGTCTTTAATTGCCAATATCTCAACTTTTACTTAAGGTAGAGCAAAAACTTTTTACACACACAGAAAGGGAAATTATTAATTTGCACAATAATATCAATAATTCGATATTCTCAGAATTTGACGAGCGCCTGATTTCATCGCGTCGCGCCTCAAATACAGAAGATGTTTTAGGGGACAATAGATTTTATAGAATGTTTACCACTGTGGACTTACTGTTTTCTGTACCATAGCAATAGTCTTCTCCAGACTTCATTGGCTGCATGTACAGAGATACTGTTGCATGTAAAATTTGATTCTATTATTAATTGATACATGTTGTCAGGAATTTTATTTAGTTCAGATTGTGAGATTTTTATGAGAGTGAACTTATTTCTCATCTTAGTGTTTTCAAAATGAGACATGTTCTGATGCAGCTCTTTAACATTTTGTGACTTTCATTTATTCTGAAGAAAATTATTTTTAATATGCTTGCTCCTTTTTTTTTTTTTTTTAAATTTGTTAGATGATCAAAAGACATTTTTGGTCTCTGCACTTCAACTTTTGTATTAGTATACATGTAGTATTATACGTGTAATGACTTTCAGAGAATGATATTAGCACAGTATCTGTGAGAAATAGTGGAGAAAGAATGTGAAAGTGCAATAACTTTTGTTGTGATGAAACATTTACTTCAGCAAAAGCATCCTTGATTTAAATATATTTTGCCCTTCTCTTTACTATAAATATCTGTATAATATTTGTTTGTTTTTTTCTTTCAATTCAGTATATGTAAGAACTTTGGTGTCTTGAATGATTTTGTTATATTTTCCGGCAGATGAAAGACATGCCAGTGAAAGATCTTGTGAAAGAAGTTGCAAAAATGTAAGTTGTCATACAGTTCATCGAGAATACCAAGCTTATGTTATATTTTTGTGCAAAATCCTTGGATAAGTATGCACAGTGCTTTTTTTATCACCATATGGACGTCAAGAAATGACAGCAGTTTATTTGAATATCCTCATGGATACAATCAAACATGCAATGAATAGGCTCACTTGTTGCGTTTCTCAGAGGTGTTGATGGAATGGCAATTTTAAAAGTGCACTAATTAAAATGATTGATATGTTCATGAAATATTTGTGAGGCTGCGATAGTGAATGTTCTTAGTTGTTGATGATGAAATGATTATAATCAGTCTTGTGAGATGGCTGTTTAATTCCAGTAACATTTTTTTTTTTTTTTTTTTTGCTAAACGTTCACTTTGCTTTTATGAATGATGATGGTATTTTTGTTATCTGTGTAGTGAATGCACACAACTTTGTCTTCCCCAGAATCTACATTGTTCACGATGAGGTCAAAGATAAAGCCTTTGAGCTAGAACTTAGCTGGGTGGGAGAAGGTATGTACATGTAGATCCTTACGTCATGCAGTTTAAGTCTTATTGTTACAGTTATGCATTCAGCTCCTCATCATGTTTTAATAAATAATTTAGCAGCATATTGTCATGTCAGTATTAAATTGTCCTAACTGCAATATAAAACTGTTGTAGTCAGGACAATTTAATTCTGGTGTGACGATTTTACTCTCCAGAATTTTAGATGAAATTAAAATATAGAAAACTAAAGCAATGAATAAAAAAAAGTAAAAAATTAACTTATCAATGCAAAGTATGTTATTCTTGAACAATATTATTTTTACAAGACTTGCGCATAATGCACCTCTCTTTAATTCCTCCTGATAATTTGCCAATTTAATGGATCTCACTTAATTTAGTGAAATATGCTTGAATCTACTTTAACTGGCTATATTGAATGTAAATTGTAAACAAGATTGTCTCTTTAAAATAGTGTTTTCTTATTCTAGTCTAAGGAGTTTATCTCAGTATTTTTTGATATCTTCAGTGACAGGTGGCAAACATGAGCTTGTACCTCCTGAAGTCTTTATAGAAGCTGAGAAATATGCCAAGGTAATATGTATTCTCATGTCTATAATTTTGCTTTAGCAGTATAGTCACTTATGTTTTCTGTCCTCTTGTACACATGAAATTTATCTCAGAGAAAACCAGAGAGACAAACAAAAAAAAAATCCACACCAAACATATGGGTATTAAATTATACATTGTTAATGCCTTTAGTCTAAACATCTACAAGGATGAAGAGTGTATATCCTTCTGTGCTCATTTCACTGGAAGAGTTCTAAGACATTGTGTACATTGAAAAAAAAACAAAAAAAACCCAAGTGCATTGGTTTCTATAATATTAATTTGCCCATGTTTTGTGACAAGAAGATAAAATGGTTGATCTATAAAGTAATGGCAATAAAGGATAGCTTGTTTTTCAGCCTTTCCTAGTGAAAAGAAATGTTTCCTTTACATGAAATTTGAAAACTGAAATGGATACTGAAATATTTTGAGCTACATAAAATTATATCATTTTCGCAAAATGACGAAAAAACAATAATGAAATTGGGTATTCGTCAATTTGCGAAAATTGGGATGATGAATTTGTTGTCACATTCATTTTCTGATGTTGTGGCAGTAGAGCCAACAGCTGCAATTGTACTATTCTGTGTTTGATGTTTTCATTAATTACTTGCATTTTGTGTTTTTCTTGCAGGAGGCTTTGGAAGAGTCTGATGATTCCGATGAGGAAGATCTTTAGGTTGGCGTGGTCAAGCTGAGAAGTGTATTTTTATATATGTTGATTGTACGGAAGATTGTTGTATGATCAGTGAATGCTTTGATATTACATGTATGTATGTACGACAATTTATTTTTTTTTTTCTTTGCTGACATGTATTGTTTGTAGTGATGGACAGAACTATGTAATTTCATGTTTTCACCCCATAATTGTGTTTTATCTCAGCCTTCCAGCATTTTTTTTTTTTAAAGCAGGAAATTAGAAATTAACTTTTCACACAGGGATGTGTCAGTTATTGTGTATTTTATTGCTTTTTTACTCAGAGATGAACAAATCTGTTAGAAGACAATTTTCACAGTAAAAAAGTCAGGCTATATTGTAATTCAGTGACAGTAGAATAATCTTAGTGTATTGTCAGATTCTTACATTCAAGTCTCATCATCTGAATCATTTGTGAAGTGGTTAAATGAGTGATGAACATGGACAAATGAAAAAAATTTAATGATTTTCTTGTTGCAGCATCACATTTCAACTTAAAATAAAATATGATATTGAGAAATGCATAAGTTTGTTGTGTATTGGTATGTGTTTTTTTTTTTTCTTGTTGTTTCTTGTCTTTATTGTATATGATGGAAGAATGGGATGGTCATAGTGTTTGAATGTTTGGTGCAAATGAATGCAGAGTTATTCAGCAGGATTTAAAAAAAAAATCTATGTCTTGCGCCCAGGGCAAATGAGTCCGAAGTCACTCCAGGCGATTGTGAATTACGGCAGGTTTTAACTATTTTCTGTCTCAGGTACCAAATTTTTTTTTTCTTTTCATTGTAAAAAAGATTGTTGTTGGTTCAATTTTTGTTTTGAGGAAAAAAATTTAAAAATGTGGGTATCTCGGGGAAAATAGTTACAAATGTCCTTAGCTTGAAATCTCCCAGATCGACTTCCAACTCATTTGCCCCAACCTGGAGACATGTAGTTCGATTAAAAAAAAACAAAATAGTTCCAAGTCACTCATATTAGTGATTTCAGATCTCTTTTCAACCCTTCTTTCTCCATTTTGCTTTTTCTGAAGTTAACAAAAAACATTTGCAATGTATTCAAGATACAAGCAGACCAGTGAATGGATGTTACATGTTGTATGCCCTTCTTGTCATGATGTTGGGTGGTGAAACTATACATATGAAGACTCATGTGGAAAAACCCAGATAAGTCACATTTTCTACAAAGCGAGAAAAACGGGAAGTTTTAGAAATCTATACTTTTTCACTGTATACTGTTTTAAAAACTTTCTTTTTAAAGAAAACTTATCTGGTTTTTCCGAATTATTGTTCTGGTTAACAAATGTTAGCGGTGTGCTTTGTATTATAAGTCATTTTTCACAAAAATGTGACGTCTGGTTTTTCCACCAGAACCTTCATATGTGATCATTAGAAAAGAAAGAGGGATTGAGAAGTACAAGTGCATTTGTTTCACAATTTCTGTATCTCACTTCTCAGCATACATTTCATGTAGTACATGTATAAGGTGACACCCCTTGTCACGAACTCTTGATGTTGATTAGGTGTAGTTGTGACGTTGTAAGAGGTAATCAAGCAATGAAGACAGAAGAGACGCACACAGGAGCAGTGAAATAAGAACAGTAATCTTCAATGTCAAAATGCTGCAGAATTTATTGCAGGTGTTTGAAACAATATACACTTCAGGGCAGCTGTCTACACTACACTACTTCCTGCTCTTTACACCTGACTTATTGCTTTCCTCATCTCTTGCTTTACATTCTGGCTGGGCAGACACCAGCCTATCTAGAACACACTCTTCCCGAAGTCTCTCAAAGTGACCAATGCGTACACATGACATAATAAACACACACAAGGTCAGACCAAGGCCTCCTCGACCTTTCGTGAACACACAGTTACAGTCGACTGAGCATCACTCAGATCAGACCAGAGAGCCACCTCGACCTTTCCCGAACACACACGATCGCATGGACCCAGTACACAGAGATACAGTAAGTTGGGTATCACTCACAACACACGGGCCATGATTACACACAACTATACGAGACCACAACCGCTGGTCTGCTGTACAGTACAATCATTCAATACACCCGTGTTATCCCTAACATTGCATGCATTACAGTGTGACACCTAATTATCCCCAAAGTAAAGATCTGAGTATGATCAAAACTTAACTGCCTGTACATACCACTGGCTATTCTTTCATGCCCTAAGGGCCCTACAATCAGTCCAAACTAATCCTTCCATCCTAAATCATTGTCAAAAACGGCTTTGTGCCAGCTGTCACAGCGCATCTACCCCACACCACATAAATCTACAGGAACCTACTGAGCACCAAACGAATAGCAGGCCAAACATTTTATATTCTGTGATAATTCCTATCTTACAAAAACGGCACTCTGATTGAAAAGGTATACATGTATGTAGGTGTAGATTTTGATATGGCCTATGGTACTGAACTGAAAAATGCATGTTCAGTTTGATCAATTTTTATCTTGTCTAAACACTGTTTATTTTCTTTTTGTCCATCACACTCAATTCAAAGGAGGAAATGTCATATAGACCTATAATTAATACATGTATATCACTGATCTGTGACAGGTGGGCAATACTTAAGCGGGCTGAGGAATCACTGATCTGTGAGAGGCGGACAATACTTAAGTGGGCAGAATATTTTGATGACCCAAATATTTTGATGACGCGACAGTTTGAATTAAATATCGTTTTATATATATATAATCAACACTGCACATTTGATTTAAGGAAGCACCCCTTGTTTGCTACCATTCAATGGTAGGCTACTGGTCTTGTGGTCCTGTTGTACGATGTTGGCATTGATGTCAGATTTTTTTTTCACGGTAGATCACACGTCATGCCTGTCCAATGCTTTCTTGACAATTGACATTAATGGAAATAAAATTATGATAGAAGTCTTGTTTGATAAGTGCGCAGTGTTTCTCACAAATGATTCTCAAGCTAAGGATTTGTTCTGTGGTGCTCCTCATTGCCCTAAAAACCTGCGATTTACTAATACTAATATTTTCTAGCATAGTTCTGATTTCAGGCTGCTCAATTTAAAAAAAAAAAAAAAATAGATATTAAAAAAGAAAAAAAGGTAGCCTAGTATCTGTAGCATGACTTTTGCCTGGGTCACCTCACAGGCTGACACTGACAGTGCGATGTGACTGCTGCCATCCTTTTCAGGTTGTCTGTCCTGGGCAAAATAGCAATCGATGACCACGTCTGTTTCCAATATAATTATCTTTTCTCTGTACGTGTTTTTATTTGGGATTTTAAATTTACGTCATTCTTGTAGAAAACTCAAAATGACGAAAAGACAAATATGACAAGCAAGGTCAATGTTATGAACATTTTAATTGGAAGCGCTGTTTTATTTCGCATTAAGTGTCAAGGGAAAGTAATAATAATGATACATGTAATAATAATAATATAGGGGAATTAACCACGGAAAATGAATTTCGAAAACATAATAAGAGTAGCTTTTCCATGTTGCCAAGTGTGCGAGCATCGACGCCACAGCACATTGACCTATTTTCACATCAACCTGGGATAATGGCCAAGACAGCCACTATGTTTGAAGGGGTAAGTAATATTTAATGTTGCCTAATAAAAACGAACTACTTTGCATTTTTTAAAACCAGAATGTGTCATATCTTTGAAATCAGTTGACCACAATGGATTGTTATCGGTTGATTCGCTGTGATTGCTCGTTCTTCCGCAAGCGCAGCGGAAAGAGTTTTTTTTTTTTTTTTAGTAATATTCAGATCTACAGCCATTTGAACTTGTGTAGTGTGTAGTTGATACACGTAAACAATAAATTGGTATTTGTTTCGATTTTCCAGGTTCCAATATCTGGCAAATGGATCTGGAAAGACGATCCCGTAAATCCCAGTTTAGAATTTGTCAGGTTTGTGAATATAATCTTTGCGTTAACATATTTTCCAACGGGTTCTGTGGTGTAGTGGTTATCACGTCTGCTTTACACGCAGAAGGTCGCGAGTTCGAACCTCGCCAGAACCTCGTTGATTTTTTTTTTTTTTAATCAAAACATTATGTTGCTGTTATTACTTGTTGCTGTTATTACTGCGAGGAAAAAAAAAAAAAAGTACTGTTTCATTTTATTTATCCATGGTATCCTTATATATTCCTTAGGCTACATTATACATGTTTAAAATACTGTGATCAGCACAGATTGACTGGAGAGGCTTGCATGTCAACATCTGAAGTTCCAGAATTTATATTGAAGATAATCAGATTTTAAAAAAGCAAAAATAGAGAAACAATTTTTTATTCTAACTCATTACTAATATACTTCACTTCAAATAAAAATCAGGAGTATGGCCCATAATCAGTGTATACTATGTGAATTATGTTAGGTTCTAGGGCTAAGTAGCTCCTCATGTTACATATCTTAACATGAATCACAACAAACATTTTAATAATAATAATACAGAGTATTTATATAGCGCCTATCCCCATAATTATAGGCTCGAAGCGCTTTACAATCTATTATGGTTACGTTTATATCATATTTATTATATTAGACTGGCATTTCTCTTTTCTTGTCCAGCAATAACCCAAATGCAGACAAACAAGACAAACGAAGAAGAGCCAAAGGTCATGAGGGTAAAGGTCGAGGAGATAGGTAAGCTTGGCTTACAAATGTGTTTAATACAGTTAGATCTACTTACAAGAGGTGATAAAATGGACCTATAGTTAAAATATTTTCAGTCACCTAGTTAGTTTTAAGCACCTGATAACTCATTCCTTACAATGCTTGATCCTGGTTTGCATTAGGTTTATTCTTAAATTTGTATCTCAAAACTTCTTGGTTTATCTAGGTTCTTGCATTACTTTCCACCCTTCTTTTTCCTACCTGTCTCAGTAAGCACGCTATTTTACTGTTAATTTTCATTTTCTTGGTCTCACCACCACCATCACTTTCATTTATTTCATTCTCTTTTACGCTCTCTCTTTTAGCACTGCATTTGTGCTGTCCATTGTGCCTTCTCTTATCCCTGCTCAAATAGAAAACAAATCAAATAAACACACATCTTCAATAAATAAATGAATAAATAAAAATAGAATAGGGAGTAGATGAGCAGGTAGTTTACTGGTGTTTTGATTTTGTTTTCTGAAAAGTGAAGACAGGATTTATAATTATTTTTTTATTTTTTTATTTTTTTTTAAAGTGACGACAGGAGTGTTTAAGACCGGCTTGTTTATTTATTTAGTTTATATTTTTTTATTACATTTATTTATTTTTAATTTTTTAATCTTTTAAATTTTTGTTATTTTACTTTTTTTTTTTCCATTTTTCGTTTCAAAAGTGAAGACAGTTTTTTTATTCTTTTTTTTTTTCTTTCAACAAAGAATGCCGAGATAACCTCATATATAGAACGAAACGAAATTTGTTTCTTCATCGGTCCGGTCTTTGTTTTGTTACCTCAGATCATTTTTCTCAGATGTGAAATTTTATCACCTTTGTAAAATCTTATCACCTTTGTGAAATCTTATCACCTTTGTGAATCTAATCATGTTTGTGAAATCTTATCACCTATGTGAATCTAATCATGTTTGTGCAATCTTATCACCTTTGTGCAATCTTATCACCTTTGTGAAATCTTTTCACCTTTGTGAGATCTTATCACCTTTGTTATCATCCTATTACTTTTGTGAAATCTTATCATCTTTGTGAAATCTTATCACCTTTGTGAAATCTTACCACCTTTGTAAAATCTTATCACCTTTCTGAAATCTTATCACCTTTGTGAAATCTTATCACCTGAATTTATCTCCATCAACATCGAAAATCTTCATTCTTCCTCCAGATGAAACCCAAAGCATGCATGTCAAATAGCAAAATGAGGCATACATATATTATTTCACATTTCTACCTCTGTGCAAAAATTTGGCACTTTTACTCAATTTGTTTTATTGTTTATTTTTTTTCCAAGAGCTGCCTCAGGCTTGCAGCGTGGAGGAATGATGGGAAGAGGTCGTGGGGTGGCGCAGAAACCCTTGGGAAAAGCTGCACCCAGTAAAAAGGAACAAAGTGAACACACAACTGTGACCCTGGATGATATTAAAAGTAGGAGAAGTTCATCATCCTAAGGAAGTTTGAATTCTTGTATCATGTTAACAACACACAAACTATTTGCTTAATCATATCTGCTTGTTATCTTTTCTTCACTTTGAAATCACTCTCTTCCTTTCAACAACATGGTTGTTTTGCCTGTATCATCATTTTTTCTCAGAAAAGTAGAATTTAATTACACTTATCATAGGACTGCAGCTAATAAGGGTTGACATTGGTCTTGCACCCTGGGCAAATGAGTCTGAAGATATGCTGGGCGAGTCAGATTTACGACTGTTTTTTACCGTTTTTAACTATTTTCAGACTAAGCTACCACAAGTTTTCTTTTTTCAGGTTAAAAAAGGTGAAATTTTCATTTTGTGAAAACAAAAAATAAGTTTGGTGTCAGAAAATACCTGTCATAAAATAGTTAAAAACAGCCGCAGATCATATTCATTTGCCCAGGACGCAAGACGTAGGGACACAGACAGATCACCTTAGTGGTTGGACAAACCAGTGCATTGCATTTTGCATTTATAACTACAGTATTAAGTGGCTGACTGCAGAAACATCACTAGTAGTGTTTTTGTCTCCCATAATATTTTGCATTACTCGAATTTCAAATTCCTGAAGTGTCATTAAATAATCTTTTCAGCTGTCTCAATTGAGAGAATGTCTGAGGTGGATCCAATCCCTGATAATTTCTACAGTCTTTTCAGGTATGGAGCTTCAGATTTTGTGTCAGTCAGAAACTTCTGTGGAAAAAAACTTACATGCCTCACGTTGAGTCATCTTTGCCTCTAAGCAAGTTTGTATCAGCTACACAGGGCTTCAGTAAAATAGACATGGAATAACTGAAAGGTGGTACCTCAGTTTCAAAACAAAATACATACAGCTTTCAATACTAGGAATAGCATTTTCTATCCATCACATAATTAACTCAGAAAACTGAAAGTCCTTGAGCTTAGAAGCATAGATAGAAAGTTATCTGTTTTGTCTCCGTATTTTATTTAAAACATTTTTTTTTTTAACAGTCTTATTAAACTCGTTAGCCATAATTAATTTTCTGGTTTTGTCGGAATTAATTCCTGTTATAAATTTGTCACATTGGGGTGCATATCAGTATATTATATAAAAAACACACAAATCCACTGCTTTTTCAAGCAACTCCCACTAGCTTCGTTCCTTTTTTTTTGTTGTTGACAAATCAAGTTTTTAAGTAGATCCAGTTAGGGCGCATATAGCATGGACTCTTTTAGGCTAACTGCACGTTAACGGCTGCCACACGCTGACCAAATAATAACTGAGATGTGACTTCAGGTAATGAGAGTTAAATGTCTGAGATATCTAGGTCATCCTCATTTAAGTTCTTATTCTGAACAATATTCTCTGCCAGTTATTTTAGCTATGTATTGGTTACATGTTTTTGCTATTACAGTTTACTTGGGTCATAAATTGTAAGAAAATTTTGCAAAAGGGAAATATAAAATGTTAGACATAAGCATTAAAATTGCCAATGTCATTATTTCTTACATGTTTCGTTTGTTTTTTCATCCAGGAGAGATCAGTTTGATTTCTTTCTGCTCTACCTTCTGAGTTACTTCAACTGTTACTTCAACAAGATGACTCTGGAAAACAAGAAGAATCCTATGTACATGTAAGTTCTCGATGTGCTGACTCATACTCACTCCATATTTGTCATCTTCCATGTCAACATCTCTCTGTTGTGTACAAATTCTGAAGGGGAAAAAAATCAAATAAGAAATGAAAACATTGGCACTATTTCATATTGATCTCCCCGGAATGTCCCTCCAACATTTGATTCCACCGGAGTGTTCAGGGTGTTGATGACATTGTGGCGGAGGGGGGGGGGGGTGTTACTCTCTTTTCCAAAAGTAATCCTTGGCAAAGATTATTATCAGATCATGTGATCTTCCAGCTAAGATCTGGTTTGCTGGCTTTGTTCATCAGTACAGTTACTTTAAGATGTGAACATTATATGTTATTGGTAGCAGGTAGTATTGAGCATACTTTGTTCCTGTTATGCCAGCATGATTTTTGTTTCATTGCTGGCAAGTGAGACAATTCTAGATTTTTCTTTTTATTATATCGAATTGTAATGTCTTTGAAATGAAAGCCATCCTTTCAGGATTGAGTTTTCAGTAAGAGCAGGAGTTATAGTTTTATTCTCATTGTGTTTTTTCTTTCAAACATGATACTGTACAAAGTTTATATTGTTAATTTGTTAATATGAAAATATATGATTTGAATGCACAGTCATAACATTTAGCTCTGTTTTCAAGAATATGAGAGTAGATCAGGGAAGACTTTATAAATGCCATGGACAGATTGCAGAATTTTATGAAGAAAGATTACTCACATGTCTGGATTAAAGATTATATGAACTTAAATGCAAGAAATGTGACAAAACAATTTTGGTTTACTTTTGTAGACGTGAGACTTTGTGAAAAATTGTTTACAACTTTTTAATTTGCCTTTGTATCTACAGCTGTTTTTATTTTCCCCTTTGTCATTTGAATCAGCACAATCAATCAATCCTATCACTGTGAAATGTGTACTTGTGTGTATGTCAGTGTTTTGTGAAACTGTTGAAATTAATACTTTGAATAATTCTGAAAAATCATGAGCTTGACCTCTCACTTTAGAATTGAAAATCACAGTTAATGCAAAATCAAACATTTACAAAATTTCCCAAGAAACTATTAATTTAGTGGTTTCTGTGAAATCATTTTCCGCTTTTTTTTTGGTGCGTAATTACTGGGAAAATGGAATGCACAGGATTAGACAACAAAATAGAATCACTGCTTTTGTTTTGTATAAAGTATGATCCTGAAATACTCTGGCATCTCATAACTCAGGAGACCTATCGTTGTCTATCCACCTGTGATACGGTGAGTTGACAGGGGAAGATCATAGCTTGCAATGTGATAGAGTATTAGAATTACTGCTGTTGGACTACAGATGTTAATTATTCAGAATAGATCACTATATTTATGACCGTAGGTCTAGATATATCTCTGGCATGAAATATCAAGCAGTATGAAGTGTTTAGCCACTTGCTATTAGCCACTGATTTGCTGATGTTGTGCCTCATAAAATTGATCAGCTGTTTTTGTTTATGGATTTTCACATGCAGTATATCTGTGACAATTGAAGCCAAATTGCTGCCTCAGCACTTTCAAAATAATTTTACTTGAAAGGGATTCGCATCTTTAAATAGGATTTGATCTACAACTTTGAAATGAAGACATGACAGTTTCTTTTGAGCTGTGAATAGATTTTTTTTCACAACATTGGCCCCAACATTGATCTAAATTTGAATCAGAATCATTAGCCAATTTTTTTTTTGTATATGACCTGCAACCAGGGCAAATGAGTCGGAAGTCGCGCCGGGCAACGGAGATATACGGCTGTTTTTGGTCATTTTTAACTACTTTCCTACTAAGAAAAAGTTTGGTACCATAGTCTGAAAATAGTAAAAAAATGGCTGTGACTTGAACTCAGCTGGCATGACTTGCGACTCATTTACCCTGGGCGCAAGACATATGTATAATGATTTTCTCACAGAGAAGATCATGAACAGTTAATTATTTGTTGCCTGTTTTTTCAATCAGCCATTTACCTATCACGTGGAATGGATCATATTCCTCACAAGGAATGTACTCAAAGGATCACATATTAGCTCTACTTTAAGATTCCACATATTTGTTGTTGTTGTCATCATTTTTTACATGTGTTTGAAGTTTTTTTTATTTGATGATATGATGTCGCAGCTTACTGCAGTTTATGAAGATGATGTTCATGTAGTCCATTTAGAAACTGTTTTGTTCATAATTTTAATTTATTATATCAGCATTTTAGGCTGCAAGAGATAATTTGTAAACAAGTGAATATGTGATTGTGATGCTCCACAGAAAGGCAAAAAGATGTGATAAGATTGTATGTAATAATTCAATGTTGGAAGATGCCTGAGATTATGGGCATGCGTATTTGTGACCTATACTCAATTCATTCCATTCCTAGTGGTTTTTTTTGTTGATCTTTGTCATGGAAGAACATGACAAATTTGCACTGAACTTTGTGAATGTGTCAAGCAGATATTCTGTTCTATTAATCTCTGAAATTAGCTGAGTCTTTTAATTTATTTTTTGCTCACTCAATATTCGGTGTTAAGTTTGGGTATTAATAATGTCATGAATATTCTTGCAGCCCATATTATTAAGTAACTTGATTACTTTTGTGTCATGGTTCTTTGCAAGCTTTAAAGCAAGCACCTCATGATGTTAAAGGACCACTACACATTATGACATCAAAAACATTTTTAGTCATATTGTACTACTATTTAGTCACAATTAAGTTAAATTTTCAGATCAAGATATGTGACATGTTTTTTAAACTGGTTAAGCTTGTGATGAATGAGATCAAATTTAATTATTTCAGTCTGCTATTCCATTTCTTCTTTTTTTTTTTTTTTTACATTTTCTCTCTCTTGCTTTAGCATCTCATTTTCAAAAACATTAACTTATCCTGGGAAACCAAATTTCACAAAACACGAATAACACATTGTAATTCATTTTCTTTTTAAGTTTGAAATGTGTTAATAAATGAGTTTTGAACTTTTGATGAATTGCATGATTTATTGTACCTATATTTCTTTTCTTATCTTATTCTTTTTTCATTTACCTATACAAATTAAACCTCAAAACGACACAATATGTGGTAAGTTTGTGTTTGAGGAAGTTTCACTGTGAAAAATGAATCACCATGTCACAATGCCCAGGATTCACTTTTTTAATCTTTTTTTTTTTTTTGGTAATTTTATTATGTTAGTGCTCCCCCCACCCCCTCCCCCCACAAATGCTTCTAAAACTATTGGAACCGCCACCGACATTCTTGTCCAAAAGTGAAGATTACAAGGCATTGCAATATTAGGAATAGAAATCTGAATATTGCTTATATTGTTCTGAGTATGGAATTCTCTTTGGTTTGGATTTTTTAGTTGTTGTCACCAAATACCATAGTGTTGGCTCTAAATTAAACCTGCAGTGACTATTTAATTGAAATCTTTGTTGAATTTGACATGCTTGTATATAATAAACTTTGGCATTTTAGGAAAATTTACAGTTCTGTCAGATGTCACTAGAAAACAGGCATGCAAATACCATCCCTCTTGAAATTGTTCCTGTTTTTCTTTGTTTTTTCCATCACTCATGCGCTGTCATTCTCTACATATGAAATAGACAAAATCATGTACCTGTCATTAATCATGTCTCCATCCTAGAATAACATGTCTATAAATCACCATGCTGATAGCCAGAGACTGATATAGTCACAGGGGTCTTCATCCTGACAATTTCTGACCTTCAGTATAATATTACTTGCTGGTTTTAGATGATTTTGGCTCAATATGAAACATACCACTGCAAAAACAAGTGAACGTATTAATGCCATCATTTCTCCATTCTTTTTTCAAATCTCTTTTTTTTTTGCATGTTTGTTTTAGTTTATTTTATATTGTACTTTTCTTTTGTTGGTTTTTATGCCCATTCAGTTGATCTTCAGTTCCAGTTGTATGTCCCATCATATCATCCTTTTTCTTTTTTGCCACTGCATGATAATATAAAGTATCTCAAATTTTTTTCTTTCAGTCTACTTTCATTTTTTTACTGACACTTTCTGTGGTGGTTGCAACCTGCAGCATGTCTTGCATTTTTCACTGTTACTGGGTTTTTACCATGTGGAGTGAAATTCACAGAAATATTGAAACATTATGAGGATTGTTTCATTCTGTGTATGCTTCCCTTTTTTTTATTTTTTTTATTTTTAAAGTTTCATGGGAGCAATAAAAGGTAGCCAGTTAAACAACAACAACAACAACAAAAACATATTGATACAGAGTTGTATAGAGGAGTCTGGTTTTAATCATACTGGTTCCTTTCTAAGAATGTCTTAATCTAGGCGGGAGATCTATGCTTAGCAGATGATTTTTTTTTTTTTTTACACTGTCCTATTGTATGAAAATTATATGTGAATGATTTGCAGTCATCTTTTTTTTTCCTGTTTTTGTTTTTTTATTTTTAAATTATTATCTCTTTTGTACAATTCTCAATATGAAATTTACTGGGGCTTTCATTTATTTTATGTTTTCTGGTACATGTATGACTGTCGATTTAAATATTATGAGATGTGCTCGTTGTTAATTAAAGGAAGCTATTTTCAGGGGTCTATTTTACATATTTATAGTGCATTTGTAATAAGAAGCCAGATAAAATGGATTGGCTGGAAGCTAAGTGCAGTCCACCGACTTTGATATGAAATATGAAGAGATGCTATAGAAGACTGTTTCATTATCCACTGACCACACTGCTTCACATTACAAATATATGAACTGAATGGCAGCACAGATCTTAGACTTTGACAATAATCTAAGGTCTATGCCAGCAGTCAGCTTTGTAATCATTCAAATCATTGCGCCTAGAGCAAATGAGTCGGAAGTGGTGCCAGGTGATTATGAGTTACAGCTGTTTTTAACTATTTTCCAACTCAGATATCAAATTTGTATATTTTAGATCAGAAAAGGTTGAATTTTTGTTTTGTGGAAAGAAAAAAGAATTTGGTATCTCAGTTGAAAAATAGTAAAAATGGCCATAACTTGAAATTACCGGGCGCGACTTCCAACCCATTTGCCCTGAGTGCAAGGCATATATCTGTCAACAAATTTTCATTTCACAAGTTACCCTCCAAAAGCTTTTTGTTTACCAGTGAATCCAGTTAATCATATAACAGCTATAGTGAACCCATCAAATTACTCACTTGACATTGTTATATACCAACACCTTCTTGTTTTTTCCCCAGTGAACCCAGCGTGGCAGAGAAAGTGGAGTATGCCAGTGCCTGTGAGAGACTTAGTGTGGCCCAGAAACTGCTGGGCAGGGCCTACTGTATCCTGGTGCTGGGTCTGGGTCTGGAGGAACAACATCACATGGAGTGTGGCAGGTAACAGCATCAACAGCTACTAGCAGTGATTATCTCACTCTCCATATTATTCAGTGGTGATAATTTTCCGCCATTTGGCAGAAATACTTTTTTTCCTTCAGCCAGTTAGTTTCCTCTTTTTCTTCTCAATAACAGTAAGCATCGCGACCCACCCTGCCTCTCTTCCAGCATGCCCCCAGCACTTGTTCAAAGGTAAAATGAAACTTCTTTTAAATAGTTTGATATTAAAATAAGACTTTCTTTTTATCAGGTCAGTTTGCATATGGGTTGGAGAGGGGTGAGGGCTGTTTTCTTGCATGTTTTGAGTTGACGAAAAATTTTCCTCTTTTTTGACAATTTTCTGTTATCATCACTGATTATTTTCCATGGAATTTCCACAAAATAGATCAATGATTTATAATCAAACCCTGATCTGCCCTTTCTTGCCTAATCATCCATTGCTTCTGAAGAATTACAAATTGTGTATTACACTTCATTTTACTTCATTCCATATTCTCCATTCAGTGATTATTTTCATTTAGGCAGATGAGTATTTATTTAGATTGGTTAGGATATTTCACTGTGTCAGATGATCTGCTCAACAACTTCATATAGAACAAAAACATCTCAGACAATGTTATAGTCAGACCTGCAACCTGATATTGTCACTGTGGAAGTATTCAAAATAAGACAGTATTTTATTTTAAAGTCTCAGCTAGACATTAGGTTTGTTTTATAACTGAAAATAAAGGCAGAAATAGTCTTTCTGTTTAATTTTTTTTGACACTACTTCTAACTATTTTTGATAATGTGGATAAATAATTGGTTCCATATATATATTAGCAAAATATTACTACTGGAAATGTTGTAATAGACTGGAATTAGTTTTACATTGAACTCATCAATTTTTGATAAACATTAACTCTTTATTTTCTTTCTTTTCCACAATTTCATGTGCTGAAGATCAAGAGTCTCAAAAACATACACTGACCGCAGTATTTTTGAGGTAAGACTGTTCGTCACTGATATAGAATTGTAGAACCCTGACATTAACAGGCAGTCTCATAATTTTCTTATAAATTTGAAAAATCGAAAAATCCTTAAGCAAGGAGAAAATTATTTTATTGTTATATTAACACACTTGTGAATCTTATGGCTGCATGTACAATGACAATTATCAAAAGAATATACATGGGTCAACATTTTTTGTATAAATATTGAGTTATTAGTCTTAGATGTCCTGATATTATATAGGAAGATATTTTCATACGTGGCAGTATGGTGTTTGGTGTATGGAATTTATATGTTCCGTGGTTATAAGAGTTATAACAATGAATGCCCAGTTGACTGACAAAGTTTTCTCTTTTCACATTAATATGTCCCTCATTTTTTAGAAAAAGAGGAACTCTAGGATATTCTGTATGTTTTTTATCTTATATTTTTGTTGATGTGTCATGAAAAATAATAGTTAATGTTAATCCATCAACATATGACTTGCGACCAGGGCAAATGAGTCGGAAGTCGCCCCGAGCAATGAAGATAAACAGCTATTTTTGATAGTTTTTAACTACTTTCCAACTAAGATACTAAATCTGTTTGTTCGCAGAACATCAGTTTAACCTTTTTTTAATCTGAAAATCTGAAACAAAAAGAAATATTTTGGTATCATAGTTGGAAAATAGTGAAAAACTGTAAAAAAAACAGCAGTGACTTGAACTC